>JASSUY010031700.1:0-17068 GCA_032466535.1 Forpus xanthops | reverse complement strand
TTCGGCTGGAACGGGATTGGCTGGAATGGGATCAGCTATAATGGGATCAGCTATAATGGGATCTGCTGGAATGGGATTGGCTGGAATGGGATCAGCTATAATGGGATCTGCTGGAACGGGTTCGGCTGGAACGGGATTGGCTGGAATGGGATCAGCTATAATGGGATCAGCTATAATGGGATCTGCTGGAATGGGATCAGCTATAATAGCATCAGCTGGAATGGGATCAGCTGTAATGGGATCGGCTGTAATGGGATCGGCTGGAATGGGATCAGCTGTAGGGATCAGCTATAATGGGATCGGCTGTACTGAGATTGGCTGGACGGGATCAACTGTAGGGATTAGCTATAATGGGATTGGCTGGACGGGATCAGCTGTAGGTATCAGCTATAATGGGATCAGCTATAATGGGATCGGCTGGAATGGGATCAGCTATAATGGAATCAGCTATAATGGGATCAGCTATAATGGGATCGGCTGGAATGGGATCGGCTACAATGGAATCAGCTATAATGGGATCTGCTGTAATGGGATCAGCTATAATGGAATCAGCTGGAATGGGATCAGCTGTAATGGGATCGGCTGGAATGGGATCAGCTGTAGGGATCAGCTATAATGGGATCGGCTGTAATGGGATTGGCTGGACGGGATCAGCTGTAGGGATTAGCTATAATGGAATTGGCTGGACGGGATCAGCTGTAGGTATCAGCTATAATGGGATCTTCTGGAACGGGATCAGCTGTAATGGGATCAGCTATAATGGGATCGGCTGGAATGGGATCGGCTGGAATGGGATCAGCTTTAGGGACCAGCTATAATGGGATCTTCTGGAACGGGATCAGCTGTAATAAGATCTGCTGGAATGGGATCTGTTGTTGTCCTGGTTCAGTTGTAATGGGATCGGCTGTAATGGGATTGGCTGCCCCACGGGGCTACAGCCTCCCATAGGTAACTCCCATAGGGTGACACCCCTCATAGGATATTTCTCTCTTCATAGAGTGACACCCTATAGGGTAACACCCCCAAAGGGTGACATTCTCCAATAGGGTGACACACCCCATAGCGTGAAAACCCCCATAGGGTGACACTCCCCCATAGGGTGACACTCCCCATAGGGTGACACCCTATAGGGTAACACCCCCATTAGGTGGCACTCCCCCCACAGTGTGACACCTCCCATAGGGTGACACCCCCTATACTGTGTACATCCCCCACAGGGTGACACCCTATGGGGCAACACCCCCATTGGGTGACGCAGACCCCCCCCAGTCCTCCCCTCCTTCACGTGCTGCCACCCCTGGACCGCCGCGCCGCCAGGGGGCGCTCTCCCCACCCACTCTTCCCCCACCGCCTTTCTCTCCCTTCTGTGCCGTCACTTCCGGCGGCATCGCGCCCGGTGTCAACTTCCGCTTCCGTCCGCCTCGCTGCCGGCGGCCGCAACCGGAGCCGGGAAAAGCGCGCGCGGCCGTTGAGCACTTCCGGTTCCGGTAGGGCCGGGGCAAGGAGAGGAGAGGGAAGGGGGTCCCGGTGGGGCCGGGCCTGGGGCAGCACCGGAGCCTCCGCTCGGTTCTCACCGCTTTCAGACGCGACCTCAGCGCCTCCCGCCCGTCCCCGGTCCCGGCGCCGCCCCTCGGATGCCGCCGCGGAGCCCATGAGGATGGAGGCCCGGGAAACCCGCGCCGGGTCCGGCTCCGCGTTCGAGGCCTTCCCCGTGCCCGCGCGGGCCGCCCCTCGGCCGGACTGCAAGGTGCGGATCCACCTCCGTGGGGCGGGGAGGAGGGCGCATGTGGGGCCCTTTATCATTCCTAAGGGAGGCCTCGTGGGTCACGGGCAGCGGCTCTGCAGCCCCAGAGCTCGGTTCGGAGCCTGCGATACTGGTTGGGATCGCTGGGCATCAGCTGCTTGTGCCCAGGCAGCCCCCAGCACCCTGGCCTGGCTCAGCACCGGTGCGGCAGCAGGGTCAGGGCAGGGATTGTGCCCCTGCACTGGTGGGGCCGTACCTCGAGGCCTGTTCTCAGCTCTGGGCCCTCACTGCAAGAGAGACATTGAGGTGCTGGAGCAGGGCTGGAGAAGGGGATGGAGCTGGAGCCGGACCTGGAGCACAGTGTGATGGGAAGGGCTGAGGGACTTGGGGGGTTCAGATGGAGAAGAAAAGGCTCAGGGGGGACCTGATGGCTGCCTACAACTGCTGAGAGGAGGATGGAGCCGGGAGGGGGCTGCGCTCTGCTCCCAAGGACCAAGGGTTGGGACAAGAGAGAACGGTCTCGAGCTGCACCAGGGCAGGGTTGGATGGAGCTGAGGAACAGTTCTTTCCCCAAAGGGTGCTCAGCATTGAAAGTGCCCAGGGCAGGGCTGGAGGCACCATCCCTGCAGTGTTCACACACTGTGGAGCCGAGGCCTCAGTGCCATGGGTCAGTGGTGGCCTTGGCAGTGCTGGGGTGAGGGTTGGACTGGATGAGCTTGATGCTCTTTTCCACCCTGGTTGATTCTATGGTTCGGTGACAGCCCCATCTCAGGAGCACCCAACCCCTGGTGCTGTGAGAGTCCCTTAGTCACTGTGAGCATGGAACACCCAAACCCCATGTTGGGGTATGGATGGGGAATCCATGCCTGGGTGTGCTCAGCCCTACAACTTCACAAGTGCAGTCAAGGACCAGCATCACTGTGATGCTGACCGTGCTTGGCCTTCTAACACATGAGTTTTTGTTTTTCCTCAGTCTCCTCATGCCCAGGAGAGAGGATCTGGGGGGGGGAATGGGAGAGTCAGGGCTGCTTTGGTTGCGTTGTAGCCCAGCACCGGTGTGTGATCACGCCAGTGATTCCTGATGGATAACAACAGGACTGGGGAGGAACTGTCGCTGCCTCCTTCTCCTGTGCTTATCACACGAGGGCTTTGAGCTGGGCTGCTTCTAATCAACCCTTGCATCTTCTGCCACAGTTTTTACCCAACAAGATCAGTGGGTTTGCTTGTCCTGCTGGAAACGCATCCTGCGCCCTCAATTACAGGCCAGGTAAGGCGCTGGTCCTGCTCTGGAACAGCAGGTTTTGCCTCTTACCCCCTAAAAGCAGCGTTCCTGGCTGCTGTTTCTCCCTTGCAGAAGTCCCCAGCCCCGAGAACTACCGTGCTCCGGGGGAGGCACGAGCCTTCAGCTCCAGCACCAACGGGCAGTGGAGGGGTCTGGCCCCTGCTCTGGGCTCTGTGCCACAGAAGCCAAGGGTGAGCCGAGGCTCTTACCTTGATGCACGCAAGAGCCCCAGGTACGTGCAGCTCCCTCCAGGTTTAATCCTACCTACACAGACCTCTGGTATCAGTACAGAGTGAGATCAGGGGTGTTAGTAGGAGTGTGGGTTGAGGTGTTTATAACCTCCCTGTGGAATCCCAACCTGGTTTGTGTTGGGAGGGACCTTAAAGCTCATCCGGCTGCAGTCCCTGCCATGGGCAGGGACACCTTCCACTGGAGGAGGGTGCTGCAAGCCCCTGTGTCCAACCTGGCCTTGTGCACTGCAGGGATGGGGCAGCCACAGCTCCTCTGGGCACCCTGTGCCAGTGCTGCAGCACCCTCCCAGGGAAGAGCTTCTGCCCAAGAGCTCATCTCAGCCTCCCCCCTGGCAGGTTAAAGCCATTCCATGATCCATGTATATTTTCCCGGCCTGGGGGTGGGCAGAAGCAGGGCGAGGGGAGGCTCTGCCCTTCCTGCCTGTCTCCAGGCAGGGTTCAGCCATTTTGTGGTGCATGGATGGAAGCAGGAGCCGGAGCTGGCGGGAAGATCTGACCGGGGTTTGCAGGTTGGGGCTCCTCGGCCTCGCAGTGCCACCTGGTGGCATCTGTGTGGCCGCACAGGCCTCGGGAATGGTGCAGGACCAGGCTGCTGGAGCGACAGAGCTGGGAGATGGCTCTTAAACCACTGATTTCTGAGTGCAGTTGGGTTGGGTTTGAAAAGAATGAAGCTGGGGACTTAAACCTTCCTGGAATCAACTAAAAGCTGCTCTTTGGTGTCTCCTCCCAGTGGGACATCCAACAGTTTTGTAGGAAAATCAAACCACCACTGCCATGCATCAGCTTTTCCCATCAAACCCGCTCCGAGCCCTTCATGGAGCGGCCCATGCCGCCGCAGCCTGCTCAGCCCCAAGAAAACCCCCCGGCGCTTCATCAGCACGGCGGAGGAGGTAAGGAGCTGCTCAGTGCAGGGGGGATCCTCTTTTGGGCACCAGGAAGCACCTGAGGTGGCTTTAACTGACTCCTGTGCTGGATTTGCTCCCTTTGCCAGGCAGACGCTGCCTTCAGCTCTGCCCATGTTCAGCTGAGGTTGGTCTGGTCATGGCTGATGGTTGGACCCTTCAGTACCCCTGGATGTGTTCGTGTGGGTCTGCCCACTCTTCAGTGTCTGTGTTGGAGCTGTGTTGGTGAGACTCTGCTTGTTTCCCTGCAGACTGTTCGTGAGGAAGAGCGTGAGATCTACAGGCAGTTGCTTCAGATGGTCACAGGAAAACAGTTTTCCACGTCCAAACCCTCTTCACTGTTCCCCTTCCATCTGTGAGTGTCAGATGCTCTTTCCCAACAAGCAGCACCACGTGTATCTGCTGGGAACTCACTTTCTGTTGTTTGTAGGTCCCGGTGTTCCAATTCCAGCAAACCTGTAGTGAAAGAACCTCCCAGACAGAACTCGAAGCTCTTTGAAGCTCACAGTGTTGCACCAGCTACTTCAGCACCCAGCATCCTCAGAACACAGGAGCAGCCATCCCACAAACCATCGCTCTACTCTGCCCCCAGCTACTCCTCCAGCATCTTTCAGTCCAGTAACTCCACAGCCCAGCAGCAGCAAGAAGACCCACCAGCATCTAACACACGGTCTGAAGGTAAAATAACCCCAACCAAACCCAAAATGACACCTAAAATTGGGCAGTTGGACTTAAATGTATGTAGCAAACCCATTTTTTCCTTCCTAGTCTGTATTTGGACTGGGGAAGTGAATGGTCATGGTGATGGTAACAATGTTCCATAAACTTTGCTCTTTTAGGGTCAGACTCTGTCATTTTGCTTAAAGTAAAGGATTCCAGAACCCCAGCACCAAGGTGAGAAGCTGTGGATTGGAGGAAGGGGTTGGTTACAGGGTAGTTCCAGGGAGGTGACAGTGCAGAGTGAAGGTGACCAGCTCTGGCTCTAGCAGTGGGGCTGTCCTCAGCTAATACAAATCAGACAACTCCTTTCTCCCCACACTTACACCTCTCCTTTCTCCCCCTTTCCAGCCTCCCGTTCTTCCAGGCAGAACTATGGATCAAAGAACTGTAAGTACATGTTTTCTGCTCTTTTTTCCTGCCATGGAATATCCCATAGGGATAAACCACTGATGTCTTCACGTGTGCTGTGATTTCAGGACCAGCGTCTATGACTCGCGAGCTCGGGAGAGGTGGCGGCAAATAGAGGAACAGAAAGCTTTGGCCTTGCAGCTGCAGAGCCAGGTAACAGGGGGCAGATGCTGCAAGAACTGGTTTTGTGGGGCTGGAAGTTCAAACCAGAGAATAGAAAGCAAATTGGAAAGGGAACAGTGGCACAATTCCACTCCTTCATGGTCTTTGTTGCTTCCCCTTCCCATGGCAGGGCTCTCAGTAGGGTTACTACCAGGTTAAATGCTCCTTCCCCATGTCCCTGTCTGTATTTCCTGATGGAATTGACCCCATGTAGCTCCCTCTAAAGCTCTGGAGATGTGACTTCCTTGGACACCACCTTAACCTAAAGGTCTGTCCCCCAGCGGTTGCAGGAACAGGAGCACTCCGTGCAGGATCTGGTGGATTTGAATCTTCGAGTCCCTTTGGAGAAGGAGATCCCTGTCACAGTGGTCCCAGAAGAGAAGGAGGATGCCAAGTCAGCTGATGGGGAAGAGGAGTTCCCTGAAATCACCGAGGTAAGTCCAGGATCTAAATCCAGCCATGATTTCCTGCCATCCATGCACAGGAATAGGGAGATGTTTGCTTTTGCGTGTACATTTTGTAGCAGGTTTATCCTTCTGAGGAGCAAGTAAAGCTGGGTTTGAATGCAGCCCTTGTGATGGGGACAGCAGGAGCTCTCACTTCTAGTGCTGTGTTCTCCCTGTAGGAAATGGAAAAGGAGATCAAGAGCGTGTTCCGAGGTGGGAACCAGGATGAGGTCCTCAGTGAAGCTTTTCGGTTAACAATCACTCGGAAAGACATCCAGACCCTCAATAACCTGAACTGGCTCAACGACGAGGTGAGGACCTGCTGGCATGTTCTTATTCAGACTCAGTTGAAGTGAAAAAAGGATTCTGCCCTCTCTGTGCTGAATGAACTGGGAGGGAGTTGCAGCTGAGGGCTGTGATTGCTGCTCTGGAGCAGATAATCTATGGAGAAACACCTGTGTAGATCACAAAAGAGAATATTGGGAGGAGTGGGACTGCCCATGGGCATGATCAGGGCAAAAAATCCAAGTACATCTTCAATATAGAGAGCTGCATTCCTAAATCTTGATGGGTTGTGAAGATTTGAAGGCTGTGGTGCTGTTCCTTCAAGGAGCAGCTCTTCAGAGTGCAGGATGGAGGCAAACCCAATTCCTTACTTAGTTTTGCACCTTATGCAGAGGTGTCAATGCTCTGATGTGTCCTGGCTGCTTTTTCTTCCCCAGATAATCAATTTCTACATGAACCTGCTGATGGAGAGGAGCAAAGAGAAGGGGCTGCCGGCGGTTCATGCCTTCAATACTTTCTTCTTCACCAAGTTAAAAACAGCGGGGTACCAGGCTGTGAAACGGTGGACTAAAAAAGTGGATATCTTCTCTGTGGATCTCCTCCTGGTGCCCATCCATCTGGGAGTGCATTGGTGCCTAGCAGTGAGTGCTTCAGTTATTCCCAGTGGGATAGAGCTGGAATTTGTAGTCTTACACATTCATGTCGGACTGAGGCTGAAACTTCCTGGCTTTTGTCAGTGGGTGTAGGGATGGGGGGGGGTGTCCATGTTTGTGGCCAAAATTGAGGTGCAGAGCAAATAAGAAGGTAACTTCTGGATGTGTTGCCAGTCTCTAAAGGAGAAGCAGGCAGCTGGGGAGGTCACCTTAGGCCAAGTCCTTCTCTGGAGGAGGATCTCATTTCCAGTTCCCACAAACTCACCTTTAGAGATGTTGCCATGGGATCAGTTTAGAGATGGAGTTGATAGATACTGAGCTCTTCCTCCCTCCTGCCCCTCTCTCCTGTCCCTTCTCTTGCCTGCTGGCACCTGTGTGGTGACACCTCACACGTGGCTTTGAGGCCTGGCTCAACCTCCTTAGCTCAAAGCTCTGAGGGTTGTTGAACTCTGCAAGGGCAGCATTCACACGGGTGGGAGGTGGAAATGGGGCCCTCAGAGAACACTTTGAGGGGCTGCTCGTGTCTTGAACCGCTTCACTGTGCGCACATCAGGTGGAGCAAAGCCTCTGTAAACCTATCTGAGGCTTGGACAATAAGGATGCCAGTGAGCAATAGGGATAACAGAGTACTCTTGTGTCTTAGTGGGGTGATGTGAGGAGAGCCTGATCTGGAGATTCAAGTGGTTTGATAACACAGAAGCAAGGGGGGGTGTGAGGAGGGCAGTACCAAGGCTGTTAGAAGCCCTCTGAAATCCTTCTCTGCTATGAAATGCTTTCAGCGTAACTTCTTTCTATCAGCAGAGTGAGTGCATTGGCAAAGGGGGATGCACCTTGTGCTCTCTGTTGGTAACAGATATCTCTCTCTGTGTAGGTTGTAGACTTCAGGAAGAAAACCATCACCTACTACGACTCCATGGGTGGAATAAACAGCGAAGCCTGCAGGATCCTGTTGTGAGTAACACTTTCAGTTGGGCCTGTTTGAAAATGGGACAGCCTCTTATCTTGCTCTGGAAGCCTTCTGTGGGGACAGTCCCTTTCTGGGTCCGAAAGGAAGATTCAGAGGAACATCCTGGTTTTCCCCATGGTCTGCAGATACAGAGGTGGTCTGTGAGTGTCCTGTGCTGACATCTTGTCTTCATCTCTTCCCAGAAGATCCCTCAGTGAGGCTGGTGTTACCTTCATGGGTATAGGCAGGTTTGAGACCCGTTCTGTTAAGCACATGGGGCATTGTCAGTCATGGAGCATCATCTTGAGCATTATCTTTAGGAGGAAAACAGCTTTTCAGACCCTGAGGGGTCAGGGTCCTGCCCTTATCCTGCAGCCTCTTGAAGAAATGGCACCTCCTGGCTCCTTCCTCCAGGTGGGAGCTTTTCCTGCCTGTGGCAAAGATCCACTCAGTAGCTCAGCCCTTTATTTTGAGGAGGTTCTGGAGAGCACGATGGTGGATGTAGGATATGGGAATGTGTCTTGCATCAGGCCGTGGATAAAGGTTTGGTGGTCTCTTCTGTACTGTGTTCCAGCAGGGTGTCACACACTGTGCCATGCCCCCAAGCCAGAGCTGCCTGAAAGCTGTTCTTGTGGCTTCAAACTACAGGGGAGGTCTTGGTTTTCCCATCCTGAGCGATGCTCCAGGATGGAGCAGAGCTGCCTGCTCTTCTAGGGAGGTGCTTGTGTTTCAGATCCAGAACTGGTTTCCCATGCTTGGAAGCTGCTCCTGAATGGAGGGAGATTAAAACTGAGCTGCTCCTTGGCTCATTGTGAAGGCTCCTGCTCACGTAGGGCCGTCGGATCACACTGAGGAGGGATTTAGGAGCTGCAGTTGCCAGCTCCATGGCTCCGGCACTGACCCCGGCTCTGCCGTCGCTTCTGGTTCTCGTCTCCGCTTTGCTTTCATGCTGACTTGGGAATGTGATCCCAGCTCTTCTGGCATGAGGCTGAGTTTGTCAGCAGAGGTGTCACTCATTCAGCTGAGGAATGTGGATAATGAGAAAGAGCAGGCGAATGCCGTTTCCAGTCCATTGAGCACCTTTATTTTCCTGCTCAGGTGCTTGCAGCCTGTGTGTGCTGGGTTAGCGTAAGGAACTGTAAAAGTTCCCTTTTCCACACTGGTCTAAAGGGAAAGGAAAAGCGTAAAGGCTTTGGAAATGACTCAGGGCAGCGTTCTTATTTCCCCTGTGTGGCTCATGCCATTAGAATGGTGCAGACAGAGCCCTGGGGCAGGGATGCTCTGGGGAGTAATCAGTTCCTTTCAGCCTGAATTTCTCTGATCTGAGGATGTCTGATGAAGTAAAGCACCAGAGAGGTGCATGGAGGACCAGGGAGTCCTTCCCGTGCTTTGGTGAGGGATCTGAGACAAGGAAGCAAAACCCAGAGTGGTGTTATTGAGTGCCAGAGCATAGAAGGTGTTTCAGCCATGCAGGGTGAGTGGTAGAGTGCCAGGATTTCAGGTCACTGTTGCCCTGGACATAATTGTTTTCCCTCTGTTTCCTTTTAGGAGGCTTTTATTGGTTGAATGCAGTGGGAGGATCACACCGGGAAGAAGGGACGGAGGTCCTATTCATGGTTAGTGACCCTTTCATGCTTTCAATCTTTAGAGCTTCCTAAAGGTGGTGAGTGTTGTACCATTGGCCAGACTTCACAGAGGAGGGAAACTGAGGCCCAGGGAAGGGAACTGATTAAATCTCAGGGCCCCTGGCCTGGCTGGGGGTGAGTAGGGACCCCACAGCTTGGGTGGCTGCCCTGCTTTGTTTCAGCATCTGGGCTTGGGGGTGAGACCTGGAGAGGGTTTTAGGAAAGGTGCCTCTGGTTTCGGGGGTTTCTCTTTGGGAAATGCAGTGCTCGGTGTCTCAGCTCTGCTGGAAAGGGCTGTGCTTTGGAGCAGACATAAACCAACCTGTTAAGATTAGTTAAGACCTTGATTCTCATGTAGGAAGGTGGGAGGAGAGCTCAGGGAGCAGAGTGCACAAAGCGGCTCATGCCTGTGAAATCTCCTTATCTCCTGCTAGCAGCAGTGGTTGAAGAGCTTCCCTTCACATGCCCTTTGCTTCAAGGCTCGTAGACATTTAGCAGCCTGCTGTGGAGTTGATTTCAGCAGCTCCCTAAGGCACCTGCTCAGGTTTTTGTGTGTGTCTGTGAGCACTGTAGAGGGCAAAAATCCATTTCAGGCATAGGAAAGCCAGCAGCGATTGCTGGAGCATCTCAGGCATGTCAGGCTTTGATTTGGCATGTAATTCCGCTTCAGAATTCCAAGTCAGGCTGCTTCCCCTTGAGGTCCTGACAAAGTTCATCAATCATGTTCTGCCTCCTGAAGTTGTCTCATGAGTTGAAGTCAAGGCATTTGCTTTCAGCCTCCTGAAAGGGGGTTTCGGCTGTTTCCAAGTCAAGACCGATGCTGTGATCTGATGTTTGCTGATCACCTTGCCGATTGCTGGGGCCTGCTTTTGGGAAACCAGAAGTCCCAGGTGATGGGCGCAGTTAACATGAGCTGCACGCAGTGGGTTATTCCTTCCTCTCCCAGAAAATACTCCAAATCCCCTGTTTGCTCTGCGTGTGTTGGCATCGCGGCTGCGGGAACTGCAGGTAAAAGTGGATGTGCTGAAGCCACCAAAGCTCCAGCATCATTTTGGCATCACTGGCTTCTTCCCTGGCTGCCAGACGAGTCTCACGCTTGGATCCTCTCTGCCTCCACTCCATATGTCCATGTGGAGACATTGCTGGGAGGCTCCTTGTATGATGCATCCTTGTGTTTATCAGCCCAGCTTCACTCCCCGTCTCTTATCGTGTAGAACAGAGGGGGCTGTGAGCTGCTGCTCTTTTTTTAGCTGAGGGTTCAAGTGGCTTCTGGAGTAGGCAGCAATTGCCAGGACTTTACTGCAGCGAGGCTGTTAATACATCAGTGCTTGTAGTGTGGTGCAGATAACTTGCTGCATTGCTCTGTGCTGGCGGCTCAGCTTGCCCTTATTCTCAATGTAGTGCAAGATGGTTCTTCCCCACCCGTTAAGTTTTATTTGTGAAGGTGGGATATGGAGGCCTCTCATGCTCAGTAAAAGACTGTTTGGGGTTGGTTGTGGACTGAGATTTACCCCCTACTGATCTTGTCCAAACTGCAGCTGAGTCAAAGCCAAGCAGAAGCTTCCCAAGAGCAATTACAGCAGTTGCTGGCAGCCAGCAGACCCTGAGCTGGGGAACTGGGAGCATCCAGCTAATGAAGACTGATAGAAAACGCTTGTCTAGACCTGACCTGCTCTCACAGGACTGCCAGGAGGAGACTCCCCTCCTTGACACTTCCCCATCCAGCAAAACCTGGTTATTTCTGGCTGTTTTCTAGAGACACAATCACTAGGATGGATCTTGCTTCGTGTTCAGACACTGCTGCGTTGTTCTGCTGCCCCTTTGAGGGCTCTGTTCAGTGGCCTCTGGGTGTTTCAAGGAGTCTCTGGCCCAGAAGAGGTCTTTGAGTAGTTCTTTGGAGTTTTGATAGAGAAAACCCCCTGGCTGGCAGCAAGGCAGCAGGTTTGAGCCTGCATCTTTGGGACTTGTCTGCAGGTCGCATCAGCCCTTCCCCATCGCGTCCCCGCGTTTACTAACAGCAAGATGTGATGTAGCCAAGTCTTTGTGGATCAGATTGCTGGAAGATGGCACATCTCCCCATGCTGGCAGCCAAACCCGCCTCCCTCTCCATGCCAGATGCTCTCTTGACCCCTCCGTTCTAGCCAACAGCATCTAATCCCTTGCTTTTTCCTTTCCAAGTGTTCTGATCACAGCTGCGACAGTGAGAAAGCTCCTCAGGCTGTTCTGAGATGCCAAATGTGAAGGAGATGGTTTCTGTAGATCTTCCTGGTCCTTTTGGGTAGCCAACATGAGCAGAAGGTGCCTGTGAAGCTGAATGTCACTTAACAGCACCATCAGCCAACAGAGAGGAACTCCTTTAGGGCCATTAACAACATCTTGGGCCCATCACCTCATCTCCTTGGGCTCCTTCTAGTCCACCTTTGTCTGTGTCCTTCCTGAGCTTCTCTTTCTGCACTTCCCAGTGTGGGGAGTAGCTCAGGGTGTTCCTGCCTGCACAGGGAAGAGCGTGGCAGCAGCTTGGTGGAGATTCTACCTCCTTTATCAAGGAGGCAGGAAAAACCCCACACTTCCCTCTTCTTGCATGGAATCATTTAGGCCAAACTGGTGGAAGCCTCTTTGTGCAGAGGAGGTGGACCAGTACCCTGAGCTTTCCTTGTCCTCCAGCTCCAGGAGCTGCAGTGGGACGTGCTCTGAGGCCCCTGCTGATGGCTTCTGCAGGTAGTTGACATCCACCCTGTTCCTGCCATGTGTGCTCCCAGCTTGACTCAATCCCTGTAAAAGCATCTTGGAGAGGACCATGGTGTGGCTCTTCCCAGGGCTGCCTCCCTCCATCCCCAAGCCTTGGACCTTATTTGAGGAAGTCAGGGTCATCTCCACTACTTTTCCTCCTTGAAAGCACTTGCTGTCTGCCCTCTGTGGTGATAACAATTCCTCAATGAGGAGTGGAAGGGGAATGTGGGAGAAGAGCTCACCTGCAGCAAGCTGAACCCCACCACCAGCCTGGAGAGGAGCTTCGTGGTGGCATTGAGATGCTTTACACATGGAGTGACTGCTCCAAAGCCACTAAATGCTGTTAAAGCTGTGACACGTTTGCTCTTGTCTCCCTTTTGTGCTAAACAAGACCCTCGAGGTACCAGTGCACAGGACACCCTTGGAGCTGGAGCCCTGCTCTCCAGTCTCCCATTGCAGGCGCCTGGCGAGGCAGCCCCGAGGCTGCTGAGCTTCCCCTTGCCCTGAGTCACCCTCTGATGAATTAGGTTTGTTCTCGCTGGTTTATTTGTGGTTTTGACTCTCTGCTTGGCAGGTACTTGTTTTGGATGAGGGTTTCAGTGCTGCTTGGTCCTGCTTTGCCTGCCTCAAAGCCCGGGTCTGTGGAGCCCTGTTTGAAATGGCCAATACCGAGACGAAAATATTGGACTTCCATATTGCCTTAATTCTGCAAACACGGGTAAACTGCCACAGAGCCCACTGGCTGCTTTCCCCTCTCCTCTAAGTAAGCTCCTCTTTGTTCCCTTATTCCTACAGGCAATACTTAAAACAGGAAAGTCTTGACAAGAAAAGGAAGGAGTTTGACACCAATGGCTGGTCGCTGCTGAGCAAGAAGAGTCAGGTGAGTGCGAGCAGGCAGGGGTCTCCTGGGGTCTCTGCTGTACCTTTCCTGGCTGCTTTTCCCTATGGAAGCGTTCTGGGGAGGGGGCTCACAAATCTCAGCTCTTCAGTGGCTGCTTTGCTGCAGATTCCCACCCAGCCCTTGTGTGGAAGCAAGGAGGTTTCCTGAGCATGGTGCTCTGATGCCACCTCCTTGTCTTCATCCCCTGTTGCTTACACTGGGCTCATGAGGACTGATGTGAGAGGGGTCCTGCATGTGGAGCCCTTCATCCTTAGGAGCTGGAAAGTGGCTCCTCTGGGAATGACATTTGGGTTTGTGTCCTTTGCTTCCAGGAGATCCCGCAGCAGATGAATGGCAGCGACTGTGGGATGTTTGCCTGCAAATATGCCGACTGCATTACCAAAGACAAGCCCATCAACTTCACCCAGGTAGAGGCCGTCCCGATGTGTCCCTCAGGGAGGGATGGTCCCATGTTCTGATGTTCCAATGCCCTTTGTCTCCTTCCCTATGGGCTTCAAGTGCCCCCAACCCAAGTGGGGGTCACAGGGGAGCTCCTTGGAGCAGAGCTGACACAAGGCACTGGGGCAGATGGTTCCTCTCAAGCCATCCTCCCCTCTCCCATTGTACTCCACCCCATGGGGCAGGTCACTCATGCCACTGGGGATGCTCAGACCCATACTGGACACCACTCATAGCCATACACACTGAAATTCCCTGGGGAAGCGGGGTGTTATAGCCCAAATCTTGGGGAATTTCAGTGTTATTTCACATTGTCGGCCTCCATGGAGTACCCCATGCATGAATATTATATTTCTGATTGTTAGAGAACATCCTCAGTTATGTTGTTACCCAGATCTCATCCACTGTTCTGTTTCCCATACATTTCCCCCCAAAAAAAGGCACCACTTCCAAAGTTGCACTCAGGAGAGGGGCTTTAGACAGGGACAGGCCAAGGGGAATGGCTTCAACCTGCCAGAGGGGAGGCTGAGATGAGCTCTTGGGCAGAATCTCTTCCCTGGGAGGGTGCTGAGCACTGGCACAGGGTGCCCAGAGGAGCTGTGGCTGCCCCGTCCCTGCAGTGCTCAGGTTGGACACAGGGCTTGGAGCACTCTGCTCCATGGAAGGGGTCCCTGTAGCCAAATTGGTGCTGGAGGAGCTTTGAGGTCCCTTCCATGGTTCCATGAGAGCCCAGCTGGTGCTCCAGCAGTGTCCGAGAGGCTGATGTGTGGTTCCCTTCTCCCCCACAGCAACACATGCCATACTTCCGCAAGCGCATGGCCTGGGAGATCCTTCACCGCAAGCTCCTCTGATGCCCTCGAGCCCAAAGCTGCTTCCCTGCGAGGTTCTCTCCAAGTGCCCTGAGCATGGAGCTGCCCTTGGGGCTTCAAAGCCACCATGAGCCACCTCTGCATCCTGCTGTCGATCAGGCACCATCACGGACCAACCCAAGTGTTCAGAAGCACACTTGCTTTTTTCCCTTTGCTGTTTTGGGATTTGTATCTTCAGACCTGTTTTTTACAAGCGATTTCAGGTGCTGAGACTTGTAGGGGCAGCTTCAGCCATCCAAGGAGCTTTTCATCTTTCCCTTCGGCAGCATTCACTACCAGCTTTGAGCCCATGGTGTGACTATGGCTGGATTTCACAGGAGGGAAAGGCACTCGAGTGGCTCTGGGCTCTTTGTGCACTGGGGGAGCACTGAATTGGGTGGGCAAAAGCCTGTTTGAGGGTGGATGTGGAGGGATGTGGTCGATGGGTCCTCTACTGCTGTATCACCTCCCCTCCATCCTCAAAGCCAGGGTTTTCTCACCATCTCCCATCTGATGGTAACCTGGTACCTCTGGTGCTTGGGGACCCAGTGGTGGGGTTTGGAGGGCATCCCTCAAGGGCAGGACTTGGGGGATCTTTAGTTAAAGCAGCTTTTCCTCCCTGAGGACTTGATCCCCCAGCTC
The DNA here is from genome assembly GCA_032466535.1 of Forpus xanthops. NCBI lineage: Eukaryota > Metazoa > Chordata > Aves > Psittaciformes > Psittacidae > Forpus > Forpus xanthops. The sequence continues at coordinate 2,085 of JASSUY010031700.1, read as the reverse complement.
TGGAAGCCTCCAAGTGTTTACGGATATTCAGGTACCAAACTAGAGCCGTTCCCTTGGCTTTGGGTGCGTTGCCAAACGTCCTTGCTTCTTCCTGGAGCCGCAGAACAAAGTCTGAGCGTGCTGGGCTGGGGCTGCTTGCTTTCACTTCGCCTCCTCGCAGGAGCTGGGGCTGCAGGCTCCGGCCCCTGTGGGCTGGTGCAAGGGCACCGGTGCTGAATCCCTTTTTCTCCATGATGTTTTGCACATGTTTTGCCTGGGGCTCGAGGCTGTGGCACGCTCAGAGGTTGCATCTGCAGGCAAAGCCCCGCAGAGTTCAGTTGTGAAGTGCTTCCAAAGGTACCTCCGTTTCCACCCGGGAGCCTCAAGGGAAGGGGGGGGTGAAGTGAAACACTCGGAAGTGCTTCAACCCTTCCAGAAAGTGGGATTTGGGGGGGGGTGCCCCCCTGCTTCTGCCCATGGGGCCCGGAGCCCCTCGCTCCTCCAGGCCTGGGCTAAGCCTTTCAGTGTGAAACTGCTGCTCCTCTGTGCTGTGCAGAGCCCTTCTCATGTGGAAGCTGCGGTCCCACTTTTGTACTTTGTCTCCAAGAGGGAGGGTCTTTTATACGGTTTTCTCTACCTGGAACAGTAGTTTTGTACCAAACCTCTCCCGTCCCCTCCGTCGCTCCCACCGAGGTTGTGTTCTTTGTAGGCTGAATCCCCCCCCTTCTCCCCTCTGTGTGTTTTATACCGAGTTCTTTTTCTATCTTTGACTGCAAGTAAAGAGCTGAAGCTCAAAAACGGCCCCGGCTCTGTTCTCTTTGGGGGTGATGGGTGAAAGGAGCCAGATCCCTTTGCAAGGGGTGGGAGCAGCGCTTGCATGGAGGAGGCTGCTCGGTGCTATTCACCCTCTGCTTCTAATCCATCCCCCTCCAGGCAGCAGTTTGAGCCCCGGGGGATGGAGGAAGGAGCCGGAGCTGCTCCGAGATGCAGTTGGAAGCTCTGTATGAGTGTTACCACCATTGATTCTGCTGCTTTCAGGAGGTGGGATGGGGGCTGCTGTCCCAGGGACCAACTTTAGCGCTTCACCCCAGCCTGGGCCGGAGCTTCCATCCCCACTGCCTCACTCCAGGAGCAGTCCTGGGACTGAAAGAGCCCCTTACACTGTCCCAGGACAGAATGAACACATCCCTTGTTTGCATTGGCCTCCAGCTCCTGGAGCAGTGCAGAGCAATGAGCCCCGTCAAAGGCGGTTTGTGCCCAGGACCCCGGCGAGGCTCCCACCCTCCCTCTGTGGCCACCAGAGCTGCATTGAGCATTGATCCCTCCCCTGCTCCTGGCTTATTAATAGCATCAATCAGCGGGCCCAGGCTGGGGATTTTCAGGTCATATTGATTCTGCCTCCTTCCTGGATCCTTATTCCTAGACATGAGCGAGGGCTTTGCCCGCTGCTCCCAAAGAAGCGGTTGTGAGCGGCTCTGACATTCCTCACACGCACACACACACGTGGCTTCAGTAAACACCCCGGTGCTGTCTCCCAGCCCTCCTCAATGCTCCATTCATCTGCTCCCAACACTGTGCCTGGAAGTCGGGAGTTGCCTACCCTGCTCCATGTGCTCTTGGAGCCCAGAGGCCTCCTGCAGTCCTTAGGGTGTGATTTGCATCTCCCCAGGCCCTCAAGGAGGGGGTTTCTTGGGGGCTTCCTGTTAAATCCTGGAGGCATTGGGGTGGGCACAGGGATCAGGAGCTGCTCCGGATGCTGCTGCAGTGGTTTGGAGCCAATGCTCCTGCCACAGCTTCCATAGGGAAAGGGTCACGTTTGGGGCTGTTCTGCGAGTGAGGTGGTCCCTCCTGCCCCAGGGACCCCACTCCATCCTTCCCTCCTGGAGCAAAGGGCAGGACCCAGATCAAGGGTCCTGAGCCTGGGGTGTCCCTTATGGGACCCTCAGCGGTTGTGCCTGGAGGGGTTTGGGTTGAAGGGACCTCAAAGCTCCTCCAGCACCAATTCAGCTCCAGGGACCCCTTCCATAGAGCAGAGTGCTCCAAGTGCTGTGTCCAACCTGAGCACTGCAGGGATGGGGCAGCCACAGCTCCTGTGTGCACCCTGTG
>JASSUY010031699.1:41990-94408 GCA_032466535.1 Forpus xanthops | reverse complement strand
AAATCCAAAACACAGTGCTACACCAGCTACTGCTTAAAGAAAAATGACTGCTGCTGCTGAACCCATGACACCACCTCACCCCAGGCATGTGTTCAGCCACTGTGTGTGCACACAAAGAGCTAAACAGAGGGAGAAAGCTCTCAGCATTGGCTGCCCCACTCTGCTGTGCTGCCAGAGCACCCAAACCTGTGCCAAACTGCCTTATTTATACATATATATACGTATTCTAAATCTGCCTGTCTCTCACTTGCTGTCTCCCTCTCTGTGCCTCCCTCTGAATCACATCTCTTTATATTAAGCATACATCGTTCTGCCTGGCCGGGGAGCCCATAGCAGGAGGATGAAACCAGCCTGCTAAAGTAATTTGTACGTCTCTGGCTCTGCCTAAGGATACAATTCCAGTCCGGAGTTTAACTGGCAAGTGTCGAATTAGCTCCTGGAATCTCCCTCCTCCTCCTGCTGCCAAGCGTTTGCCTTCAGCGTTGGAAAAGCAGAGCTGGTAATCACAGCTCCGTGTGTCTGTGATTGCTTTGGAGCTTGCGTGCTTTGAGGGGAGGGAGGAGGTGTTTCCCAAGGGAAATCACTTCCATAGCTTTCCTATGCCTTTCCCATCCCTGGATTGTGCATTACCTTTGTTTGCTGCTGTGCATGGAGTGAGAGTGATGAGGCAGGGGTGCAGCAAGGAGGGGATGGAGCGGTGGTACCTGCCCCACCAGGCTTAGCAGTGGGCAGCATCTGATGGAACAGAGATTATTCCTATCATAATTCCAAATCTGTCACCATTTTACATCATAGTGTCATCATAGAGTGGTTTGGTGAAGCCCTTTTTCACACACAGCAGCTGTTGATGTCACATTGCTCCTAAGGCACTCAGCAGCATTCTTCTTTATGCTGATTTCTTGTGTTTTACCACAACAGCCATTGGGTTCTTAAGGTAACTGTGGTAGGAAGGGACAAAGTCAGTGTTTGGTGGTGGCATAAGTGTGCTGGGAACCACCGAGGTGTTTGCATTGGAGCCTGAGTGTGGATTTAGGACCCAAATATTAGGTGCTTCCTTTCACTCTCTTAATGTTTAAGCCTAACTTCTTATTGTGTTGTTTACTTAACAAGCCAAAGGGACCCAACCAAGCGCCTGTAGGGATGCTCTGCTTTGGCGTAACCTCAGTAAGTCATTGCCAATGGGAAAGGTGAGCCCCTAATTCCTTGGCCAAGGGGGTTTGGCAGCCTCACACGTTTTGGCTTGTGGCTCACCACTGGTTTTTCTCCACGTCAAACAGTTGTGTGGCTTGAAAGCCTCAGGATGGGTTAGGAAAGTTGTGTGGAATGGGTTGTGTCCTATGGGTTGTAATCCTCTGAGGTGGAAGATATATTTAATCATATGTGTCCAACAGTAGCTACCCTTTTCTGTCACTCTGTGTGTATGAATGAGGCGAATACAGCAAATGGGTATTTCTTCACTGTTGCCATACATTTCCGCAGGGAAGTGATTGCCTATGGCTCTGCCTCAGTGGGAACCGCACTGAGGGTGTAAAAGCCATTGTCTAATAGGTACTTCTCTACGTAATGTGTGTAAATTACAGGCTTTGGGTGCTAAGGACAGAAATCTGTGCTTGTTTTCTTGGCTTTTCCCTGCTGAAGCAGGGCTGAAAATGCAGCAGCTCCTGGCTCTGGTTTTCTGCATCCCTCGGGTACCAGCAGTACCTGGGGAGGAACCAAGTGATGGATTAGGCCTGTGAGATGCTGTTTTTCAGCAGCTGCTAATGCAGCAACAAGCCAGTGAAGGATATTTGGTAGCCTGGGGTGGGAGGTAAACCGTGCTGGTTTAAAGGGCTGGTACCTCCAGCCCCTGGTAAATGCAGTTTGTCCATAGGCCACAATGTGCCACATCCATCATGCATCAGCTCCATCAGCATGGAGTAAAATACTCCTGCCGAGGGCAGAGATCCTGCTTGATTCATTGTCCTCCTGCTCCTGACTTGTCCTCTGTGCCGACCCATGGGGCATTTAGGACTGGGGACATTAAGTTTGGGTTTGCACATCCATAGGCTTCATCTCTTGGGCTGGGCCAATGGGTACTGCCAAAGCAGACGTGCGAGAGAAGATGGACCATGTCTGCTGCTTTATAGAGACAGGACTTGGATTCATAGGGAGAAATACAGGTTTTATCTCTACTGAAGGGTGCTGTGTGCCTGGGACAAGGCTACCTTGCTCCCTGCCTGCACAGGAGCTAAACCCCTTTCCTTCAGAGCAGTCAGGTATTGTCAGTGTTAGACCAGAAGAGGAGGATGCTTTAATTTAGGTTAGCAGGGGTTAAGCAGCCTCACTGCTGGTAGGAATGATCTTTTAACATCCCACTCCCAATGCCACTGAGGGCACAAACCATTTCTGTCCCGGAGGAATGCTGGGTGCTAATTTTCATACTTGCTTGCAGTGCCTGCTTGTGTTTCCTTACCAAGCCCTTGTGAAGCCAAGAAAAAAGGGAATTTTTATGGCAGGGTGCATGAATAATGCACCCTTCCTTCTGAAACCAGAATGTCTGCGGATGAAGGTCCTCTGCTGCTGCCTGCGCCTTGTGGGCGAGCAATAGGAGAAGTTGTAGCTGCTGCAACAAACAGCCCCTTCAGAGCATCCAACACGAATGGGTGGTGGTGGTGGGAGGATGCGGAGCGGGAATTACACAGCCTCTCCTCCTTGTTAAAACCCCATCTCTGTGTATGTGTGTGTGTGCTATAGAAGAGCAGAGGATTGGTGAGCTTGGAGACCTTTGGCACCCACGAGTGGGTGATCTCTTCTGAGACAGTGGGAATTCACTTTGCCCTATGGTGTGCCCCAGAGACCAAAAGGGGCAGAGAACCAAAGCGCAGTCACTGAATCCTTATGCTGACACCCAGCTCGGGAGGCAGCAGCAGTGATCCGCTGCAGTGATGTGATGCTGACGGCTCAGGAAAATGCCTCATCCCCTTGGGTGGGACAGGCTGTGACCCCCTGCACCAGAGGCTGCTGGTGTTTGCCCTTGTGCTCGCCGTGCTTTGGCTGTGCCTGTAACACAGGGCTCTGTTTGCTTGGGATGATTGCATCGGGATGCAGGCGAAAGCAATTCATGTCCCAGGGTAGGCACTCAATACCAACTGCTGGCTGCTGGTGCTTGGCAATTGTTAATATGAGCTCTATTGAGGTGGAGCGGAGCTTTTCCCTCTGTGTATCCTGCAGCATTACAAATGCTGGGATTATTTACTATGTTAGTTCCGTTCACTGCCCTAGAAATACAAGAGAGGCATTCTCCAAGCTTATTGTACCCTCCTTTTGTGATTGCCCCTCAAGAGGGCTGGAAACTAGGATTTAATCTCTGCATATTGCTGGGGCTCAGCACTCAAATCCTCTGGAAACATTAAATAACCACCAGAAGTGCCCTGCAAGGTGATGTCTGCTTGTCCCTTGTCACCAGCTCCTTGCTGGCCATGCAGCAGGGAGTCCCTGGGGTGCAGATCCTGCAGAGACGTTTGATGCAAAGGGGTATCCCACAGTTAAAAGTATGGCTCTCAGAGGAAATCTGTACTGGGACTGACCTAATACAGGATCCAGCCTGGGAGGAAAAGGCATTTAGATGTGTTGCAGAAGGGAGAAGCATTCCAAAGCTGATGGAGCCTGGAGCATCCCCTTGGCAGGGTCCCTTGACACGTCAGCCTGACCTAGCTGGCAGGGCGGCCTGTCCTTTCCAAGAGGCTTGAAAGGAAAGCACTGGGATGTTTGTTATTGAATGTAAAGAGTCAGAAGCACTGCAGTGACCTTTGGCGTGCTGAAAACAAGGCTGAATGGAATGCCTGGTGTGGGGGGAAAGGTGAAGCCCTGCAAATCCGGGGGAGAAAATGTTTATGAGGGCCATAATTGAGCGGTAACTCCATAACGTGCCGCTCGAGGCAGTTTAAGAAGCTGCCATCCTGTTTGCTTGGTGCTGAACTTGAGGGGGAATTCGGTTTCTTCTGTGCCACCAAGTTTGGGGTGGAAATGAGTTGGGTTTACTGGATATCGCAGCAGCATCTGGAAGGTGGGACCATTGCCTTTGGTCTTCCATCCAGGGCTGCTCCTATGGGGCCCTGTCTGTGCAATGGGGATGAAGGTCCCACTTACACTTTCCAGATGCTTGTGAGCTGAACTCAGGTAGTACCTCGCGCTGTTTGTTGCTGGCATGGCTCCGGAGAGCACAGTGCTGCTGTACCTGTGTGCATGAGCAAGGGATGCTGTGCTCCTTTGCTCGCAGACCACTGCATTCAGGCCCTGGCACAGGCTTCCTGGAGAGGTGGTTGGTGCCCCAAGGCTGCCAGTGCTTCAGAGGCAATTGCATAGTGCCCTTAGTAACAAGCTTTATGTCAGTCCTAAAGGGGTCAGGCAGTTGGATGAGATCATCATTGTAGGTCCCTTGTAACTGAAATAGTCTGGTCCTATTCCTTTCCATTCTGTGCCGTTCTGTTCCTTTCCATGCCGTGATCTAGATGATCTTTAAGGTCCCTTCCACCCCAAACCATTCTGTGACCATTCAGCAGGTTCAAATGAGATCCTCTGCAAATGAGACTCCGCACTTCTAATCCCAGTTCTTATCTTGTATTTGTTCTGCTCTCTATTCCATTGACGCATTCAGCCTAGTAAACCTTTTGGTGTGTAACCTGCTGCTTCCCTGGCTTCTCCCACATCATCCATCACCAGTGCATCCCGGCTTTGCCAGTCTTTCTCCTCTGTGCAGCTGAAGGGATGTTGTTGGTGAGGAGGGATGGATGGCATCTCATGGCTGTCATTCTGTGCATGGAGCAGTTATCCCTCACAGCTCCCTAATCATGGTGAGGCTGCACCAGCCCCATCACACCTTGCTCAGGGAGGAGCTGGCGTTAGCAAAGACCTGCTTTGGAAGCTGTAAATAATGGATGCAGATTGAAATGCCACCCGGGTGAGGGCTGCAGGCCAGGCTGGCCCGTTGGAAGGGGCTTGAGGTTTTCCATTGACTCACTGTGTAAAATGAGCCCTTGCCCTGTTTGTTGCCCTCTGTGAATTGTCTGTGTCGCTCCGGTATTTAAAGCCCAAACCACAGAGCACCACGTCTTGTCCCTCACTAATGAGTATGGACGCTGACAAAAGCTCGTGTTGCCTTTGCTGTTCCTCTCTGAGCAAATGAACTGAGAGCTAGAAGTACTAGAGAGTATCCCAAAGCAGGAAAAACCTGGGATGCAGTGATTTACAGCAGCTCTTTTACCCACTTCCTTTTCGGATCTTGTTCACACTCTTGCTGTAGGTCACAGGAGCTATCTGATTTAAACCCTGGATTTCAAGCCATGTTCCTCCTCCTTCCTCTCCCATCCTGCAACTGGAGTAAGGAATAACCCGGTAGTTTTTCTCCTATCCAATCCAATAGATTGGCTGCCCCATCCCTGCAGTGTTCAAGGCCAGGTTGGACCCAGGGGCTTGGAGCAAGCTGCTCTAGTGGAAGATGTCCCTGCCTGTGGCAGGGGTTGGGACTGGATGAGTTTTAAGGTCCCTTCCAACCCAATTCAATGGTTCTAAATCCATCCTGCTGGCACCGCTCCCCTCCCACCTCCTTGCACTTAGGCACTTGTGCTCTCCTACGTGTGTTTTCTAGTCCTGATAAAAGGCCTCTGACTGTGAAAAGTGGGATTTTAAATCTTGTTTATTTTAATAATCACTCCTCCACTTCCTCTGCTCGCGGGGAGGGTGGGAATCAGATCCGACACACGGCAGTGATTTACTGCGCTCCGGCCTCACAACTGCGGAGCAGGGAATCAACTGGTGAGAACAGTCATTAACTGAAGGGATCGGCTGGTGAAATAATGAATCCCCACAGGTGTGTGTGTCCTCCCTGCCTTGGAAGGCCCCGAAGCACACAGTGATCACTTGTCTAAAGCAACCGCTGCCTTCATCCCCCTTTAGTTCTCCTGCCACCACACGCTCCTCAAGCAGCGGTGCCCATCTCATTACCAGTGTGGCTGCCACCCCTGGCTATAGTCCCCAGTTAGGAGGCTCAAGCTTTGTGATGAAGCTTTGAGAGAAGCTTTTGAATGCTGTTTCCAAGCCCTTTCACTTTGTGCATCATTAGTGGTGGTAAATGAAGGTGTTCAATGAGCTCATCCATCACTTCAGCTTGGGGCTCTAACCCACTGCCAGGGGGAGTTTCCACCCCTGCACACACTGCTGCTGTCTTTGAATGGAAGGAATGCTTTAAAATAGTGGTGAAAAGGGGAATAGTGGTGATGGGAGCACCGCTGCTCCTTACTGCCATGGGGAAGGGACCTTAAAGCTCATCCAATTCCAACCCCTGCCACGGACAAGGACACCTTCCCCTAGAGCAGGTTGCTCCAAGCCCCCTCCAACCTGGCCTTGAACACTGCCAGGGATGGGGCACAGAGCATGTGAGCACTGGGAGCAAGGCTGGACCATTCCCGGCCCGGGCTCCTGCATGTCAAGCCCATCCTACCTCTGGTTACTCACATCCAGGCCTTCTTCATCTGTCCTCTGTTAGGACCCCACTCACCCCATGGGTGACCCAGGCCCAAACTTGACTCATCTCCAGTTTGACTCTTCACTGTTAGAAGTGGTTTATAGAGGAGAAAAGCCCCTTTGGCCACAGGCTGAGCATCCTGCCGGCACTGGGGAGAACACAGAAGGCTCTTTTGCATCTCAAAAGAGGTGGTTGGCACCTCTGATGAAAGGGAGACAAATGGCACGGTGCAATTTGAGAGACCCTGCCAGTGTTCAGGTCTGAGCTTCGGGTTTTGCACCTCCTGCCAGCACACGGCAGCCTGTGTTTTGACACATCCCAGTCCCTAAGAAATGGGGCATTCAGCCCCAAGACTGATGTCTTTTGTCTAGCAATGTGTTGCCCAGGGTGGCAATATGCTCTTCAATGTGTTTCACTCTCCCCTTGTCCAGGATCAGCACCAGACTGGGAGGCTGGGGAAGGGGCTGGGGGAGAAAAGCATCCCTGGGTGCTCTCATAAAGGTCACTTCTCACCTTGCTGTTAGGAATGAGGATTATTCCTCGGCAGCATCTTGGCTGAGAGAATGCCCATCTGGAGCGAGGCCTCTCCTGTGTTCCCTGCTTTAGTCAGCTGCTGGGTCCTGCTGGCCACCGAGTGCTAAAATGTGGCTCATTATCCAGAGATGGAGACTTGGGACATACATATATATATACACATTAATGTATAGATGTGTGTTTTCATACAATACAGATGGATTACTTGCCTTGGGATGATCTGTTGTTAGCCACATCTCCCCAGCACAGCTCATTCCTCGCTCAGAGCACAGTGACACGAAACCTCACCACTGATGGCTCTGCAAAACAGAGGGGAGGACAAAATGTTTGTGGTTTATTGGTGGAGCTGATAACAGAGCCTGGCCTTTAGCAAGGGTGATAACAGAGCCAGCCAGGGGGAAATCGGGGACCGTTGTAGTGGTTTTCCTGCTCATCCAGCAGGATTTGCAGTGCCGTAGGGATGCAGGCACTGGGCAGCGATGCTGTTTCGCGATGGAGAGCAGCCGATCAAGTTACTGCTTTGTTATAGCCGGCTGAAAAGGCAGCCTAGGCTGCCAGCTTCACCTCTGCCATTAGCTCTGTTTCTATCTTCCTGCAGGAGGTGAATGCTGAAATCCTTACCCTTAGTGGGGAATAATGTGCCAAAAGCAATGAAGTGCTGGGGGAAGAGGAGGTTTCCTTTGGGCAGTTAAAGCCGCTCAGCGCCTGCTCTCTTTTGTTTGCCTTTGCAGCCCTGGCAATGGTAACGCTGCTTTCTGCTGACCTTGGGCTCATGGAAGGGTTCTATTAAATGAAAGAGCTTTGTGAGCTGCATGAAAACCCATGGAGCCTATAAGGATGCAAACAAAGCAGGTTCAAGCCCCTGCTCCAGTGAGCTTGTGGCTGTGTTTACAGAGCAAGGAGGCCATGGATGCTATTGAATCTCATAGCAGGGTAGGAGAAAGCTGGGGGGAAAAACATCCCTTTTCCTCTTGAAGCCACGAGCAGGGAGCCAGCAGTGGATCAGGTTGTACCCTGTAGTCCTCATCTGATGAAAGCCGAGGTTACAATGGTCCCTCTGTTCTGCCCTGCTCTGTGGAACCCATTCTTCTCAGCACATGGTAATGTAAAGCAGATGCATTCCCCGGAGCAGGGAGGTCTTCCTTGGCCAAAGTAATCTCTGTTGATTGAAAAATCACACAGAACAGAGCATTTTGGGGCTTGATAGGTGTGCTAATTGCAATTAGAAGGTGATAGCAAGGCTGTAATAACATCCAATGCAAGGCATTTGGGTCGGTTGTCTCCATTTGCCTGTATCTTCTTCATTTGGCAGCTGGTTACTCTTGCAACCAAGGCTCCCAGGGATGCTCCATCCCTGGCAGTGTTCAAGGCTCAGTTGGACAGGGTTTGGAGCAAGCTGCTCTAGTAGACGGTGTCCCTGCCCATGGCAGGGGTTGGAATTGGATGAGCTTTAAGGTCCCTTCAACCCAAACCATTCCATTGTTCTGTTTATTCAATGAGGCCTCCTCACTGCATAGAAATGCTCCTATCTGTAAGTAAGAGCTGGTATGGGGTTCCTGACCCCCTAAACGTGGTTGGAGGAGCCCCATAGCTGTGGGATGGCTGTAGGCCATGGGCAGCAGTATGTGTCATCTATCTGAAACGGAAGGAGGTGGTTTCTTTTTGAGCCACTTAGGAGTGCTCTGGGAGCTGTGTTGGGATTCAGAATCTCTCACAGGACACCAGAGGTGTCGGGATGCAGATGGGAAGGGCAGGGATTGGCTTGAGATGGAAAATGTGCCAAGGATAAGGGGAGAACAGGAGGAGATAGCAGCTTCTAGCCATGGAGAAAACATTATCCCAATGGGTGTGAGGGACAGGCAGGGACCATGGGAGCCAGGCTGATGGCTGCAATCCCATGCTCTGGCTCTCATTAGAGTAGCCTAGGCCATAAGGGACCTCTGCCTGCATAAACTCTTCCACATGTGATCTGTGCTCCACTAAAATAAACAGGGGAAGCAGAGCCCCCGGCACACACTTTGGCAGTTGATCATTCCCAATTGCAGGAAGAGCAGTTGGGAGAGGGGCTTCTTTTGACGCTTAGGGTTTGTTTCTGATGAGAAAACGGGGCTGGAGGATCAAAATTGAAGCTTTTCCCCTAATTCCCTTCCCCCAGCGCAAATCCTGTGCTCTGTCCCTTTGTGTTAATGGAATCCAACTTATGTCAATGAACAGGAAACACAAAGAGCCTCTGCAAAGTGTGAACCTCAACCCTTTGGTAAAATCCTGTTTGGTTTGACTGCAGGTGCTTCTTCCATCCCGAAGCTCCCCAGGCCCTGGAAAGGCGTGGATGGGAGATGACTAAAACCAGCCCCTTTCATCTGCCAATAGACAAGATGTGCCAAAAGTCAGTTCTTTGTCCCTAAAATCCTTGGTGAGTGGGACAGAGAAAGAGCAGCCAAGCATTGACCCATCCTGGTTTTGTATGAGGAGCCCCAGCCAGGGCTGCTTTGCCCTGCTCCATCCATCTATCCCCATAGATCTCCCATTGCTCACCATTGCACCCCTTCCTCTTGCCTCTCCCCCCCCTATTTCTTTTCTCCTCCTTTTCCTTTCAACTCCACAGTTTTGGAACTGTTTTAAACGTATTAGCAGCAAATGGTATGATTTTATGAGCAATTTACTTGTGATTTCCTTTGGCCTCTGCTTTGGACATTGAGGGCTAGAATTCAATTCAAGGCCCTTTTCCCAGTCAAACCAAAGCGCAGCAGCTTCGTGTCTCTCTAGTGAGGAGTTGCCTTTGTAAATCCACTACTTCCTTGGGTATTTGTCATACACCAAATCACAAATCCTCTTTCCAAGAGTCTTTTCAGCCTTTTCCTTTAATCCTGGGTTAGAATGTAAAGAAAACGTTGTTTATTGAACCACCCACTGTTGGTTGTTAAGACGCAAACTTGAACACTCTTATTGTGCTCCAAGCCTCTTCCAGGAGGTCATTTCCAGAAGCACCAACCCCAACGTGTTGTTTTCCTTTACGCTGATGGTTAGTTTTGCTGTTGGCACTCACACAAATGGCCATTTCTGCCAATGCATGTTGCTCGTGTGGCCTCAGCTATAGTTCCTTGTTGCCTTGGAATAGAGTTCATTGGATGTATTCCAGGAGGGTTTTGCTGTAGGAAAATGGGGGTTTCTAGAGCAAAATGTATCATAGGGAAGAGCATATAAATACATTTGATTTGGGGGAGGATGGGGCTGGAAAAACAGAGTATTCCAACAGCAGGATAATGCCATCTTCTGTTTGCAATAAGTTAAATAGAGTTATAATTAGAGCAAAGCATTCTGATGGATCCCAAAGGCTTATTTTTAGTTTTGTGTTGAATCTTGACTCCTCAGATCTGGACCGTGACAAGGAGCTGGCAGAGCAGCATCAAATGAGAGCGGTTCTCCTTAATTCTCCTGCTTAATTATCCCTACTGGAGCTAGTTCTCAAGTTGGTTCTTCAGGGAGCAGAACTCCATTTGCCAAGAAGCTTCTTGCTTTTAAAGGTTTAATTGAGTCTTTTGACTGAGTACTGCAAGGATGCTGTGAAATCATGACACAGCAGTAACCCCACAGCTATAGGGCAGGGAAAGCTGCAGGGAAGGATGGGTTGCTGATGGAGCTTGGCCATGGGAAGGGATAGGTGTGATTTTGGTCCATCTTTGATGTTCTTTCTGGTTTAACCTTGCCATGGGATCTTCTGTAGGGGTTACCATCGTAGGGCCCCATGAGCCAGCTATAGGTCACCAAATAACCCCACTAATTGGACTTGGGTGGACTTCCCTTGAATTCCCAGGTAGTGGGTCCATCATTGTCCCTTGGTTAATGTTAGGGGTCAGATTTATGTGCTTTGGATTGAAAACCAAAAACACTGCATGAGTTTTCCCCCCCTTCTACATTCATTTCTATAACTCGTTCAGTGTGTCTGACTCAGTTTGTATACTGATGTCTGCTCAATGCAGATGTAAATCAATTCCAAATCAGTGCAGCCCACAAAAGGCAGGGCAGAAGCCCTGCTGCAGTTTTGCCCTGACCTTCCTTCCCTTTGCTTTCCCTCCTTGGTGCTAGCACAGGATTGAGGCACATTGGCCTCAGAAAGGGATTAAATATCACACTGCCAAATGCTTAATGCCAACACAAATTATCTCTTATTTCCCTTCCTCAGGAAGATGCTCTGGGGTGGAATTAGAGGCATTTTGGGAGGTGTTAAGGTAAAACTTCACCTCTTCTCTGTTTCTTTCATTCCTCATCCTCTTCTTCTCCACTCTGTTTCTCCCCAAGGAGGTATTTTGGTGCTGATTCAGATTCCTTCTTCCACATGCATGTTAGTTGGAATATTAGGGCGTTTAGCTGTGTTTAGAGGTGGATCTGGGTCTTGAAAGCCTGAGTGCAGCTATTCAAAGCTGTCATGAGCTCTTGGATAACTCTGCCTGTGTGACATACCCAGCAGAAGAAGGCAGGTAGGACATCCAATGGCACTATGACATCTCATCCCTTCACCACACCAGGGATGAGACAGTGTCTGCAAGGTGGGAATGCATCTACAAGGTACACTTCTTGGGCTGTGTCCCTTCTGATGTGGGTCTGGGGTGATTTGCTGGCTTTTGGGCACCAAGGGCTGGGTGACACTGCTCTCTAGTGGATGGCTCTTCATCAAAGGGGTTGAGATGAAGGAGTTGCGGTTGGTGGGAAGGGTCAGCATCATCCAGGGCTAAAAATGGCTTTTTCTTATTTGTATTTTAGAATGTAACGTGTGTCTGTGGAGACATTGCAGAGGTTTGGAGTAATTTAGTAAAGAAATGAGTCAATTTAGCGAAGAAACACAAACTAATGGGCTTTATCTCACTGCAGTGAGACACTGAGATGTTTCTGATGCCAATGGTCCTTCCACTACCTCACTGTGGCTACAGCCACTAGAGCTGTGTCAGTTATCTGGGCGCAGGGGATGCTCTTGTGCACAGAAATTACTCTCCCCATCAAACACCCTGTGCACTTACCAAGCTTAATGGGATAAGGAGGAACAGGCTTGTGTAGCTTGGTGCCGAGCCAAGGAAAATGGAGTGGGATTTGGAAAGATGTGTAAACAAAGAGCTATTCCTGGAGCAGCTTGGGCATGCAGAGGGCTGCTGTGAGCATCACACACCACCAGCAGCAGCCTGCAATGATGGGATCCTACTGCAGGGAGAATGTGTAGGGAACATTCCAGCATTCCCTCCAGATATGCTCTTATGATGCTTAAAAGCAGGCTCTGCTGAAGCTGGGAAGTAGCCTAGGGTCTGCTCTTGCAATGGCAATAGGAGATCTTGTTTAGGATCACTGGAGGAGCAGGTTGGACTTCTGATAGCAATGGGGATGTCCAAGGCTTTATAACATCAGAACTACAAACCTTAGCAAAGCTGGAAGGCTCTTGGCATGAGAAGAGCCCAAAATAACAATTCCCACTGGTACTTTACCTCTTAACAGCAAAGACTCAGGAACTGTTGATGGTTATGAGTAAGTGTGCAATGGGCTTTAAACTTACATCTTTGTACCTTTAAAAGTCCTCTTTCCCCTGAATCTCTTTAAGTAGAGAAGTGAAATCTTTCCCTGCTATTCCTTTGTAAAGGCTGTGAACAACAGAGACCTTAAACTGTGCTATTAATAAACCTCTGTTTAGTGTGGCACTCAACAAGGAGCTCAGGACTAATGTCAACAGGACACACACACATAGAAGAACATAAGGATGAAGTAAAAGGTGAGCAGGAGCTGTGGTGGTCCCATATAGGAATGCACAGCCCTGAGCTTTGGAAGGTCCACTCCTGACCTGGGCTCTGTCTCCATTGCTTTTGGATTTCACCTTTCACATTGGGGTGAGTGTTGGGGTTCTGTCAAACAAAAGAGGGGGAGGAAAAAGGGAAGCATCCACCCAGGCAGCATCACAAACCTGCTAACAGGAGCTTTCTGCATTCAGCTTGCCAAATAGTCAGTTCCTTGCTCCTGGCATAAGTAGAAGCCTTTTGCTCTGGCCCTTTCCCTAGTTTAAATAAGGAGCAGCGACAACACAACATCTACAGCACATATGTGTGTATTCTGACGTGCTCCCAGGCTCCTGCCACAGCCTTTGGAGCAGCATTTGGGGGTCTCACGACCATCAGCCCTTTTCCAGGCTCCTGGTGATGAAGGGGCCCTATTTGAATTATGGCATTTCTCCGATTTCACCCCAGGACATAGACCCAATTTCCTTTAATTTCCTCCTGTTAAATCCTAACAAACATGACTTCTGCTGCTCTGCTCTGGCCCTCCCCCAAAGCCCTTGATCTCAGGGATATCCCCTGGATGGGGCTTCATCTGAGCTCTGTGTACACGCTCCTTCCCTTTCATCCACCGGGAGTTGAGTGTTTGAGCATCAGTGGGTACCAAAGAGACAAAGAGCAGCCTATCCTCATCTTTCATTCATCCCTACTGTTACACATGCATTTCGTATACACAGAATATAGGATATGTACTGCATACACCTCCATCACATTCCTCATTTAAGCTAAATAGATTTTCTTGTCTCTGGTCCTCCTCTGAGGCTGAGGGAGTTTAACCCTTTTGTCAACACTAACAGCATCTCCTACATTTATGTTCCTTCCCTTCATTCTCAAGCTATCCCAACCCTCTGCCTGACATTTAAAGCAGGAGCAGGGACATTGAAGAAGCTCTTGAGGACTTACCTTCATCCCAGCAGCAGTACAGGACAAGTCTTCATCTCCGTTTTTTCCTGATGGTTCCTCAAATTCACTCACTTTCTGCTGATGTTTCCAGCAGCGTTCTCACCAGTGAGATCCTGTAACTCTCTTACTGTAATTCTTCATTCTATGGGGCTGCCCCTTCCTTCTTCTTGAGAAGGAAGTGGCTCAATAGCCCAATCCTACTTGTCCTACATGTCCTGATCTGTGCAGTGCTTTGGAGCAATAAAACCAGGAGGAAATCCCTTTCTTTTAATGCTCTTTGAGCCCAACATCACTGTTCTTGGTCAGGGGAACATGTTCTGGCCTGAGTTAATCCTGCATGCAAACAGCTTTCACATCAGCGTGTACAAATCAGCATCCTGCCAAAGTGTTATCAGTTTAGTGCATGATTGCATACCCAATCCTATCATTATGCTGGTCAAACCCCCATGTAGTGTTTCCAGATGGGGAAAAAAATCTGTCTCTTCCCCTATGGAATACCCTTATAAAATGAGAGGATGAAAGCAAGTGGGAGTAACTGCATCCTGCACTAAGGCTCATAGGGATTCAAGGGTAACCTCTTCCTCCCCAGCTTTGGAGCCACTCTGCAACAAACTTTATGGCAGGGCTAAGAGTTTTTCCAGCTGTTTGCCAGCAGAAATCCCCCTCCTTTCCATGAGGAGCTGCGGAACATCCACACAACTATTCCCATTAAATCAGGTTTGGGATGGCTTTCATTGCTCCTCAAGGGACAGACTGAGCGTAGGCTGCTGCGGAGCAGCAAACCACCCCCAGCACAAGCACAGGGGCTGCTCCAACCCAGTGATTCCAGAGGTTTCCTCTGCCATGGATACAGGCTGCACAGCATCAAGGGGGAAAGGCTGTTTATACAAGATAATCAATGCATTGCCATAGGTGTCAGCTAAATCCCTCTCAAGGGGAAATAGAGCCCTGGTGAGGAATTCTCTTTTACTTGCTGGCAGAAGTCTGCATGCCCCAAGGAAAAAACAAAGCAGCACTACTGAAAGCAGCTCCAAACAATGTCAGAACTGCCCTGAAGTTATCCCTATTCCCCTTTTATTATCCTCATGCTTTTGTTAAGTTACATGAAGGCAGCGCACAGCATCACTCCGTGCTGGATAAACCAAGGATCAACCCCTAGATGCTTATTTTAGCCATGCTATTAAATGGTTCTCACTTCTTTGCAGGGAAACTGTGCTTTATTTGACAGCGAGATCGCGCTATAACCAGCTTTGGTGCTCAAATGCTACAAGACAAGAGTAATTCAGTTTTGATAGGTGGGAAGAGGTTATTACTGAGGCATCACCCTGAGGCTCCCGCTTCTCTAACACCTCCCTTGCTGGGGCTGCTCCAGCAATGATGCAGTGGTACAGATGGGAGAGCAGGAGCTGAAAAAGATGAGCATTGCTTTATTTCTTGCAATAATAAATATACTGTTTCATTGGTTTCTTTCCCCCCCCCTAAAGTCCCAATGGAGAGAACCACGTCACATTAACAGCCATCTTCCTGCCCACATACAGGTTAAATGAGCCCTTCGAAAGGGATAAGTATAGATCTTGTTAAATTACTGTGGAGGTGTGTGTTTGAGCTTTCAGCTAAGCCAGCAAACCACAAAGTGCCACGAATAGCAGTGCCCCTGCAATGGGTCCCCAAGGCACGGGGAAGTTTAGTGAGAGCCCAGATTTATTGACCTACCCACTGCAATTTGGCACTGGATCATTTAATGATAGTTTCTGCATTGCCATAAGAACATCAGAAACCTCTCATATTAAACAAAAGAGAACCATCAGTAGTTTAAGGTTTTAAAAGCCTTCTTGTTCTGCTACCAAGGTGTGCTTGAGGATGGATCCTTGGCAGTGTTCAAGGCCAGGTTGGATGGAGCCTTGGGTGACATGGCCTAATGTGAGGCATCCCTGTGTATGACAGGGGAATTGGAACTGGATGGTCGTGAGGTTCTTTCCAACCCAAACCATTCTATGATTCAATGGATCCTGCACTCAGGTCAGTTATTTCTACCAGAGCTGTTTGGTCCTACAAATTTGGAGCTATTTTCCTATGTTAAATAAGCTTTAAGGCTAAAACTGACACTGTTAAAACGAGGTCCTCACTCTTTAGATGAAGGATGCTTACAGTTCAAGGCCAGGTTGGACAGAGCCTTGGGCAACACGGTCTAGTGTGAGACATCCCTGCCCATGGAACTCAATGATCTTAAGGACCTTTCCAACCCAAACTATCCTATGATTCACCTTGTCACCATTGATTTCTTCCCCCTTGCTCCAGCTTGAAAGCTGTCCTGATGGGAAAGCCTCAGGACAACACGGTGGACTTGTCGGGCATCCCACTGACCCTGAAGGACCTGGACCGCGTCACGTCCTACCTGCAGCACAGCTCGGAGCACATCGACACGGTGGAGCTGTGCTTCACGGAGCTGACGGATGACATGCTGCTGCAGCTCCTGCCTGCGCTCTGCCTCCTGCCCCACCTCACCACCCTCTCCCTCAATGGCAACCGGCTCACCAAAGCCATCCTACGGGACCTCACCGAAGCCCTCAAGGACCCCAAGAAGTTCCCCAGCGTCACCTGGATCGACCTGGGTAACAACGTGGACATCTTCTCCTTGCCGCAACCCTTCTTGGTCAGCCTAAAGAGACGGTGCCCAAAGCAAGGGAACTTACCAACCATCCTGGAGTTTGGAGAGGGGCAGGTAAGCGATCTGGAGAGCCAGGATGGTCTGGCTGACAGTGAGGAGGACCTGCGAGCTGGACCAGATGACACTGACACCATAGGCTTGCAGCAGACAGACAGAACAGTCGAGGTTGGGGAGCTCCCCAACTTGGAGCAGGGTGCTGCTCCACCACAGACATGATGCCTGGCTCCGTGGCTCTCAGGTGGGCACATTGAGCAAGGATGACTTACAACTGAGAGCTCGGTGATGAAGGTTGAGCCATACAGCGTTCGGAGTCCAGATTGCTGCCTTCCTCCTGTTCCATGAGTGGCAACTTGGGTTTCCTGTCAAAGAACACGTAGAGGTGATCATGTTGAATACTGTTGTATTTTAGGGAAGCTGGCCAGGTGTTTTTAAACACAAGGGATGTGCTGTGCTTCATAACCTCCCAAAAATGCATCTCCAAGGTGGTGTAAGATGAGGCTCTTAGAAGAAATAGAGAGGAAGAAGTGCCCAGCCTTTGCAAAGGACTCCCTTTCCTTAGCACTGGGTCTAAGCAGACCCCAGCTGCTCTCCCATGTGTGATGCACAACGGCAGTCACCCGAATAAACCTTCAGTCCTTTCCAATCCTGACTTCAGGATGGCTGAGGAACAGTGCCATCTGCAGAGACACAACATGAGTTTGACCACACACTAACGGGGGGTGTTTGTCTTCACACTGGGAGCCAACCCATAGGACAAGCTTTGCTTTCCTAGTGCGGAGCTAAACCCTATCCCACGGTGTGCATGGACACCACTCACGCTCCAGCCTTACCCAGAGCAGGCTGGCACTTGTGCCTGCCCAGTGCTTACCCAGAGGTAAACCCCAGTTTCCCTGCAGCCATGCTGCTGTAGTAACTCCAGAGCTCTGAATGTGGTACCTGGAGCAAGGCTGGGGGTATCTGCTGTGCTCCGGGGAGGGCTCTGGAGCCAGGGCTCAGCTCAGGGCCATTCCTGACATAAGAGAACACAATAGTGGTTTATAACAGGAAAGCAATGCTGGGCTCATCCCTGTGCCACTGCTGGGTCACTCAGCTGTGTCCTTTGCCCACTGGACCAGAAGTGCTTTGTTTCTAAAACGCAGATTGGGGTTTTTACCCAAAAGCCATGGTTTTGATGTGATTTTAGATAGAAAACAGCTCAGCCCGGAGCAGCAGCACTGCAATGTGCACTTCAAATTCCATTTGATCCTGAACCTGGCAGAGGGCAGAAAAGGCTCAAAACCCTCTCCCTTACATTCAAAGGCCCAGAGGTGACTCCCTTGCCTAACAGGGAGCCCCTTTCTAGCTGTTCAAAGCCCTGACCAGCTTTACTCTGTCTCCCTGGCTCGCAGCAGTGTCTCTGGCTTTGCTTTCTCTGGGTGCAAACATAGACTTTTGGCCACCTCCTTGGCTCTGTTCATCCAACAGCACCGCACCAGGAAGCTGTGTCCACACTGTCAGCGGTTGTAGGTATCTTAGAAGAGCCTCTGCTACTTGTTGTAATACACTTGGCACCATTCAGTAGGATTTGCATGTATCCAAGCCTTTTTCCTTCCCTTTTTAACGCTAACTCATCCCAAAAGGCATGAGAACGATGCTGCAGCGAATAAACTGTTCTGTTTGAATAAAGGAGATACCCATCATCTAAATAAATGACAGTGTTTAATAAAGACCCAGCATTGAGTTTTGCCTCTGTGCAGGGTGAATTCCCAACTGAGAGCCCAGAGCGCCCCAGTTATGACCAGAGGATAAAGCAAGTGCTAAGTGATGCAGGGCTCATTCTTCAGGGGGCTTAAGGGTCTCTGTAGGTGGCTGGAGAAATCAAGAGCCCAGTTTATGGGCTGGATTCTGCAGGGGGAGCATCACAAAAGCAGTGGTTAAATGTCAAATGTCACCTGTGTGCAAAAGCGATGCGGGGGAAGGAATGGCAGATTGCTCCACACGGTGTTTGTGCTCAATGCACTGAAGGAAAATGGCTTTCTAGCTGTGGCAATGACTCTATGATCTTTGTTCCAGCACCCAAACCATTGTAGGGAACAGGACATGGGAGCAGGTTTGTCCTAACAGGGGTCTCCTGTGAGTTTCCACCATTACTACAACTTTACAAAGGTATAAATACCTTTATATGTATATAAAAAGTATATATATCTTATATATAAAGTATAGAAATAGTAAAAATATAGTAAATACATATTTTTTATATATAAAGCACATAAATTACATTTTTATATATGTATATTATTTATGCAGACCAGGAGGTACAGGTGAAGCACCAGGTTGATCACATCTCAGCTGCATCCTTAACCATCAGCCCAGCCTCGAGGGAGGTTGTGCTTCTCCCCCTCCCCAGGATCCACACATGGGGATCTCCTCTCCCGGGGCAGGCTGTGGGATGGAACCTACAGAAGGAGGTTTGTTCCTACGGGAAGGCTGACAGACACCCAGGGACACGCAATGGGACACAGGCAGCAAATCCACCATCGCTTCTCCATCCACCACATGCACACATGGCCCTGCTGTGCCAGTAGCGCATCCTTCATGGAATGTTGGTAATGTATGGGGGTTTTATCAAGAACAAGGTATCTCCTTGCAAAACAGAAACTTCATTCATTTGTTCTACAAGAAGGCAGGCCCTGGTTTGCTCAGTACCTCAGTGCTCAACCTCTCCTCATGCACAGCTCAGGCCTCTCTCTTTAAATCTCAAAACCCTCTCTGCAAGCTCTGAATTTCAGCTAAGTATTTGCATAGGAACCAGCCACCTTGGGCCTCAGCATCATCTGGACCCCCAGTTTGGCTTTGCAAACTCATAAACCAGAAGCCCTTTGCCTCTAGAGAGCTGCATCATTTACTGATGCTCTGCACGCTCAGCTCCCTCACTGACACAAGCCACCCAGGAGGTTGGTCCTGCTCTGCTCTTGTTGAGCTTCTACCTGCTGTGAAGAGCATCAATCAGGAGGCACTTTGCACTTACCAAGTCCTTTTTACAAGGGGCTGCCAAAAAGCCAACCAAAAGCTCCATTTGTGGCTGCAGAGGGCTTCATCCAAGGCTCTGTCCCCAGTGCTGCTGCTGTGATTGCATCCCTTGCGTGACCACCCAGAGGATGAGCCTATGGAAGAAGACCCACATCCCTCTTTGCACCACTGGTACAGACAGGATTTAGCCCTTCTGAGAAAGGGAAATAACTAAAAAGGACGCTTTTATCACTATATTTGTGCATGTGGAAGCATTGCACCAAATTATTGACTTTCATAGGAAAAAAGCCGGCTCTAGTAGAGACAGTTACTGTGGTATGAAACCAGGAAGCTGGAGCTAATCGGTCTGTTCCTCACAGTGTGCATTGGGTCAATTAGGCATTTATTACACTTCAGGATGATGATGATCCTGTGGGCTCAGTAAAGAGAGGGGGAGTTTAAGCAAGCAGCATGAGATGCTTCCTTTCCCAGCTCATCAGCATCAAAACAAGCTTGGAGCTCACTCCATATATAATCAATGTTCCCTGTGCTGCTGCTCCTGGTCAGAGGCTTCTAAATGGCCATAGAAGTATTTGAGTACTGAAAATCACTGTCGTTACATTATTACACTTACAGAGGTCATTTCTTGTCAAAGAGGGGAGACAATGGCCACCATCAAGTTAAAATGGCCACAAAGCACCCAAGCCTGGTTTGGTTTATCTGCAGCAGCACCACACAGTTCTGCCTAAGAACAGAGAGAAATCAGTCTGTGGGAGAAGATTTACACCTTCAGCAATGAAAACGGGATTGGAAATCATTGTGCACTGGTTGAAGAGCTCACACTGAGGGGATGCTCAATGGCAGGGGAGGAATGAGAGAGGCCTGAAAGGGGGGATGAACTCCAGAGGGCTCATTCCAGTCGGCTTATCTCAGGTTTGAGCAAGCCCTGTTTGGGTTTTGAAGGTGATTATTCATTTAAAATGGGGCTTTCATTCCTGGAAGGAGATGGTGATGGTCACCTCCAAGCATGGACTGCACTGGAAAGCAAGGAAGACACAGAAAGCATTGCTTGGGGCATCAGGAAGCTCAGAAACACACTGGCCAAAGGCATGGCTTGCTGCTTGCCAGCCCTTTAGAGAGGAACAAAGACTGTGAACACCTACCCAAACCTACCCAAAACCCTTACCCAAAGCTGCCATAGAGGAAAGGCCAAAACATGACCAGGCACCATTTGTGTCCTCAGAAACACAAATACACCCATGTTCCATTAACTGGGAGCACATCACCAATAGCTGCCATTGCCAAGGAAACAGATTGACCTTATTAGCAGTATTCATGTATTAATGCTGATGAGAAAGGGAAAAAACACCCAACTTTACCTCTCCAGTGCAGTGCTCCTGGAACAGATTTAATCTCTTCCTAATGGAAACATTGCGGTGATCCCATTCTGCCTTTGCTCCATGGGCAGCTGAGTTTTTAGCTGCCTGGGGGCTGTGTTCCACCAGCAGATACACACAGCAAGAGATGATCTTTCCAGCTCTGTTAAGCATCTTGAACATTAAATCCTGCCCCATCTTCACCAAGTACTATCTAATGCTCAACAGTGGTAAGCAGAAGATCTAATGACCCTGCAAAACAGAACCTGCTGGGCTCTGGGGATTCAGCCTTTCCATGCCTTGGAGGAATAGAAGTCTTATGAGATGCAGTTAAAGCTCAGTAGGGATCGCTCCCCTCCCTCACAGCACCCCACAAGCAGTGACTGCACAGAGTCAGGACATGGGTTTGCAGCCACATGCAGCACGTTGTAACTGCTATTTCTCACACAAAGGAATACAAGTTTGGTCCTATGATGTATTATATACGTGGGAATCGAGGCATCAATCCCTGACACGTACAGCCCAGAGCATCCTTTGCTCTCACATTCACCCATTGTACTTACACCATTACCCCCCCCACCTTCCCAACATCATCCCAGTTCTTTATCCAGGAGTTCCTATGCACTCCTATATGTACACAGGAGGATGTTTGGCCTGGGAACACAAACGGCTTTGCCTGCACTCACTGAAGAGCTGAGGTTTCCTGACGCAGCCTCCTCTCTGCCTTAGCAAAACCCAGCTTGGGTTCTGTTCATTTCCATTCCCTTCTTAAGCTTCAAGAAACACCCATTTGCAGTCTGCAGCATGCGGAGGGTTTCCCATGTGCTCCTCAGGGGCACACAGCACTGCAGGGGAGAACTGAAACAGTGATTAAACTGGAGGGGGGGGGTATGGGTTGGGGGTTTTCTTCCCTCCATCTCTGATTTGCAGCCTCTGGGTTGTAAAGAAGGAGCCTGGTGGGAAAGAGCTGTTTATGGGGAAGGGAAAATAATCACAACTGCTGTGGAGGGGGTTCAATGTGAAAAACATGGCTTGCAGACAAGCAGAAGCAAAGCTGGTTGAGAACCCAGAGAGCAGCAGCTTGGCTGACTCCTGCTGTCACTACCAACATGGATTGGAAGATGCAGAGCGTGGGAAGAGGGTTTCACAGGGACAGAAAGGGGTTCTTCACTTGTCATGGGAGATGTGTAGTGAGCTCCTGAGCGGCCGCTGCTGCTCCTGGGGGTAGATACACCCCAACCTGTACAGGCAGGAGCACACCAAAACCAGCCTGGAATAAAGCTACATCAGTGTCATCCCATTAGGCCAAATTCATCAGCCCCACATCCACCCCAGGGTTCCTCCTTCCAAAACCATGAGTCAGGACACATACAGCAGGCCGTTCCCACCTAAGACATAACATCCAGGGAGTGCTTTTGAAGGCTAGGAGCCAAGGCCATAACAAAACCCCTACATATCTGCTGCTTGGGAGGAAAAGCAATTCCTGAAGGAGTGCTCCAGCTGCAGCTGGTTAAATAGAGAAGAAAGCAGCAGGAGCTCAGGAAGAGGTTTGACGGATGCTGTTCTCCCAGGGAGAAAATGACTCTGGAGGGTTTGCTGTAAGGGATATGAGACTGGAGAGCACAGAGACCAAGGCAAATCTCACCCATGACATCTGGGGTTAAACCCCATCCACATGGGAACCCAGTAGGAGGTTAGGCTGAACCTTTCAGCTACTTGAAGCCTGATAGTTTCCCTCTTTATAGAATAAGAAGTCCTGGGTAGGAGAGTCTTTTGCATTATTCATCAGCAGCTCACGCTGGTGTATTTAGTGCTGGTCCTAGAGATGGCAAATAATCTGCTGGAGCTCAGCTAATGGGGAAAACTTATATATTGATATCTGGAAAAGTGTTATCACTCAAGGAATATGTGGTTTATATACAAAACACTGAGCATTGTAAGAAAGCAGAGATGCTTCAGGTCTTGCTGGTAAAGAACTCTGAACCAACATCACATTGCGGTTCAGATGGGTGCAGGTCTTGGAATCATTCTTCTTGGTGGGGTGATATCAAAATACTTCAGGAGGCAGGAAAAGTGCCAGATGCCAAGTACTGGGAGGAACAGCCTCCTGTGAGCAGGGATGGATGGATCAGACCTTCCCCTTGCAGCCCATCAGTTACCTCCCATATTTCAGTAAGCAAATACTGCATCCAACTGTGAAATCTCCCTTTTACTACAACCATAATAACAACAATAACCCGATAGATCCTATTTGTTGATGCTTATGGCAATGCTACAGGTCTTGGCCAGGATGAGGGCTCTCTAGCAGCAGATGCTGTACAAACAAAACAGCCCTGACCACAGGCAGCACAGCATCATTTCACCACGTGCTCAAAGCCAACAACCAGAAGTGAGCTCCCCAAAGGACTTCTTTAAAAGAAGATGGATTTGGAAGCCAGTTTTCCTGATTTACACTGCCTTTGGAATCACACTATGTAATCCCTGGGCCCTGCACTCGTAAGAGCATCGAGGGGGAGCCTGCAAGGCTCACAGCTCCAGGTATTAAGTTGGCAGATGAGTCTTCAGAGGTCACAGCTAAATTGAGTAATTTCATTGACTGCACCATTAATTGCCTGCCCAGCAGAAAGCTGCTGTGTGATGGACAAGCAGTTAATTTACAACAGCTCTCTCCTAGGAAGGTTTATTACAGTACCAATTGGCCAGGCAGCAGCAGCTCCTGCTCCTCTGCTACCTGGTGAGATGGTCGAGCTTATAACAAGCTTACTGACCTCCTTTTCCAGGCACTGCAACCAATGTCTCCAAACAAGATCATAAAAGAATGGCAAAAAAGAGCTGCACAACCAAAATCTGTGATCTATAGAACTGAGTGCTTGTTGGGGATGAAATGGGGATGTTGGTTCGTTTCTTTGAGCAGCCATAATCAGTAAGCTGGGGGGGAAAGGAAGTATTGCATCTGCTTTGTCTGTGAGTCATCATTAACAAATGCTAGCACAGGATTTGGCCACAAGAGCTTTGCTAACTGGAAAGGATGGAAGTGACTCTGTATCCCAGGTTGGCACTGCGGGACAGGCGTTTAGGAATACAGGGCCAGCTTTTTCCCATTATAACATCATAAACCCATGGCTCAACTACTCCTGATGGATGGGGAATTGGAGACACTTTGTTTATAGTCCCTTCTGGCAGTTTTGGGCTTGCATTCTGTATCTTCTCCTCTATAACCACGCAGAGGAGACAGCTGGTTTTAACCGGGGCTTAGTTTATGGTTATATATAAAACAAGACCTGATCTAATGCAGTCAGAGAACACACAACCTGTTCATCACCTTTAGTAACTCATGCAGATTTCTACATTCATTCCTTAGTTTTCTGCTTCCTAACAGCTTATTGATTCCACTGCCTCTGTGCTAATTTATTAATTCAACCTGAGGAGAAAATAAACCTCCAGAGCCTATAGAGCATCCTTCAAGGGGTCCCATCTGGCAGGCTGGGCTGAGCAATCAATCGCCTATTACATGCTGCATCTCTTAGATATTTGTTAGTGGAAACAGAAGCAGTGTTTGAGGTTTATAAAAGAGAAGCACAGGGCCACTGCCCTGTACTGTGCCAAGAAGGGGACAAAGATTGGTACAGAACATACTGAGGACGTAGCTCATGCATTCAGCATTTGTTTTACTAGGAATGTGCTGCTCTGTTTCTGGCTCTCCCCATAGCTTGCTGTGTTACCTATCAGATGTGTCCTTCCCTAAGGGAAACCAGTGCTCCCCTTGGTTTGTGCAAGCTTCTATGGAGGTGCTTGGCAATTAGGATTTTGCATCCCACACAGCAGCACTGCAAGTGATAGACACATTTAATACAATTAAAATCACAACTACATGCTTAACCTCAAAGCACCTCATTAAAGGCATAATGGATAAACAGAGAGCCAGGTATACATGGACAACCACAAGATAAGGAAGGGACATTGGCTGTAACACATAGGGACAACCCAGCTGCATCACTCCAGGAATAAGCTGCCTCTTGTCTTGCTGCGACCTTCAGGTAAGCCCTGAAATTCCAGCTGGTCTTATATAGATGAAACACAAGGCAGTAGAGATGAAACCTCTGAGCACCACGGACATCACACTCTGGTACATGATTCCTGCTGAATCCTATACAGGAATGCAGGCAGAGATGGAGGGATTATCAAACACACAAAATAAAAGGCATTACTTCAAACTGTGCCTTTATAGATCACTTACCAACAGAACTTCACCATTCCATGTTTGCTTTATTTCATCCCCTTCACTGCTGAATTTAAAGGATAAGCACTTTCCCAACCGCTCTGGGGGAAGCTGCTCCTTCCTGCAGGCACAGAGCTCCCCTCCACCACTGGGAACAGCACAGAGCTGCAGGCTAACACACAAAGTTCAGCCTGTCTTTGTGCCCTCACGCGCTTCCCTTGGCCATGAAAAACTGCCAACTGTGTTCAAGTTCATTGCAAGGGATGGAAAAAGATAAATGGGTGAATTATAAGGGGGAGATCATCATCAGAACAAAGCATTTTCTTCTCCTTTCCAAGCAGAGAAGAACAGAAACTTTGCAAGCGTGCTCAAAGCCAACTGGAGATCCACGTTTTCCCAACAACTGGCAAAAGTTGCTGTAAAAATCACTCCATCGTTCAGCCAGGATAAAAGAACAACAAACCAAAGGAGGCAGCTTAAAGCATTGCAACAGTTGGGAGATGCAAGCTGGGTTTCACTAAAGCTCTCCTTACAGCACAGGTCCAAACCTCAGCTCCCATCAGATCCAAGTCAGGTAAAGCCATTTGGTGGCACGGGAAGACATCTGCAATGCAATAAGTGAACCGGGTCCTCAGTGTTGCTGGCACCCATCTCAGAGGTAAACTCAAGTCTTCTGCCTGTGTCTCACTCCTGAGACTGCTCTCATTCTAGCTCATTAACCAGAGCGGGTCTTGCTTCTTTAAACAACAACACTATTAGGACGCAGCAGAAGGCAAGAGCTATGTTCCCCACAATACACACCATGGAACTGCAGCTCTAATTTAGGAGGTGCAGCCTGATCTTAGCAGTTCAGGTTTACATCAGCAAAATGACCCATCTGACCGGCAGAGTCTGCTCCAAGCTGCCAAGAGAGCCTCGTATTAGATAGTCCCACACAAATTCATGGACTAAACCAGCCTTCTCTGATGAGAACTGCTAAGCAAGAGTCAAGCTCTGATAGGAATTAAGCAACACCATACACTCACAACAAAGCATCACCTCTGCTGCACTGCTCTTATGTGTTTAAGTTTCTAAAGGTCTTCAATCACTGTTTCCCTCCAAATCATCCATTTGTTTCCCATTTTCCTCCTCACCCACCCAAGCTCCTTCCAAAGCATCAGACACCAACAGCCCCCTCTTGGAACCCCTCCATGCATGAACAGCAGGATTTCCCCATGAGCAGCAATTATTTCCATCTCCCCCCTTAATTCCGAGGGAAACCTGAAAAGCGTGATCAGGATTCCTCCAGGAAATCAGTTTTTCTCACCTGAGTTCACTTTCTCTTCCTCCTCCCCCAGCCATGCCCTTCTGCCTTCAAGTCTGCATCTCCAAAGGCTCCTTGCTTAGCCATCCATCAGAAATGCATCCCTTCCTCCTTGACTACTTCCAAACCCACCCAGGAGGTTGCTGTTCGTTCCTTGGAGCACAATAGTTTAGGATAACTGTAACAAAGTATTGGATGTTAGTAAGGGAAGAAAGAAAACCCAAGATGCTCACCCTATGCACGAGCACTAAATGGGAGGTGATTGTTAGAAGCAAAATGGAGATAACCAGCCCCACCTGAGGCCCCCACCAAGCACCAGCTGTTCAATTAATGAGTCAGCGAATGGCCTGCAGCAGCCATGAGGCTTTTAATTGCGTTAATGAAGCTCTGATGTTGTTCGGCACAGATTGGGCCACTCCTTCTTGAGAGGACCTGTTGGTTTTCAACAGGTGACCACGTTAGGAGGGGCTGAGGGGAACTGCAGGTGCCATTTGAATCCCTCTGATTAAGAGGAGTGTCTGACAGTTCAAATCTTACAGTTCTGCACAAATATCCCCTCTGAACAGGCCCAAACCCCACTCCCGCAGCAACTGGGCTCCTGAATGTGTTCCTCCAGAGGACCTAAGGGGGAAGAAGCTTCCCCAAAGTGTAACTTTGCTGCCACTTTCCACTTCATTTTGATCCATTTCCTCCATGTACTTCACGCATCCTTTTGCTGCATCCCATCTGCAAACCCACTGGCTTGCCTTGCTGCTCCCTTGGAGTTAGGGGTTCTGGAAGCAGAGCTGCCTTCTGCACCTCCCTCTGTACCAGAAACTCTTTCCATAGGCACAAGGTAACGAGTGTTCACTACACCACTGAGAAACTGACCCCCAAAAACTTCACCAACACTCAGAGCAGCAGCAGCCATCAGATCAGAGCTGTGCCTCCATCTATGTAACCAGCTCCAGGTACCACGAGGTGTCATTGCTGTTACCTCAGTCCTGCCCTTCTCCACCCTGAAACCCCTCTTCCTCCTCTTTATCTCTGAGCTGCTCATTCGCTGTCAAGAGACATAGCATTGCTGCCATCTTCAAAGACCTATTTGAAGCTTTAAAGCAGGAGCTTTGAAATACCTTCTCCTTGATGTGGTCTCCTGTTTTGGACTCCCAAACAGCTTGGTGCTGACACAAAACCTTTTTATCGCCCCTACAGAGTTATCTTCCTCCCCCAGTGCAGAAGCATACAGGCTGGTTGAGATACGACTGGATACATGCATGCTCAAATTGGAAGTGCACATACCTTGGTGCAGCATCCTCCCATTACCTTCAGAAATCACTGCATTTCAAAGCTCCCTGCTCACCCCTTGCCTTGACACAATTCTCATCATCTTCACAGCGGGTATCTTCTGTATTCACATCCCCAGGAGCACTTGGCACAAAGACTTTAATGATTTACTGCTATGGTTAAAGGTAATAAACACCCTATTGGACATAGTTCAGTACAAATGCTTCATCCAACTGACCAAATGGGGCTTCCTTTTTCTCATCCACCCCAGCAAGGCTCTCACCTTCAGTTTCTTCATCAGTAATGAGGTAAAACTGCTCCATGGGAATGCTGGCAGATCAGTTCAAGGTCATCTGATGGAGGCACAAGAGATGTAAAGCACTACATAATGCATTTCATCTCCTGTTGTTGTAGGCCACATTATACTGCTGTGCATATTCACAGATCACCAATATTGCCTCTGCTGTCAGAGAAGGACTCTGAGAACCAAATACCACTCAAATCTTGACCCAGGTCTTTATTAATAAAGTTTAAGCTGTTCAGGAATATTTATTATGTGGGTGATAAGCTTAGACTTAGGAGGGATCTCTGAATGTGCTATCAAACCTCAACCCTATTCCACAGTTATAACTTCAGCGGTAACTGCTCTGAATACAAACCCATAGGCAGTGCAAACAAATCAAGCGCAGCCAGCATGTGTACAGAATACAAGAGAAATGCAGAAAACCAAACCTGGAGACTCCTCCTAAAGGAGAAGGAAAAAGCACAAAGAAGTCATTCAGAAGACTAAAAACCAAACTAAAAGTATTAACAGATCCAAGAGCAGCACACCAGAAAGCCATAAGCAGCTTTAGAAATATGGATTACTTCATTGTTTAGAGAGCTCATGGTGCAGCTGTGCTATGCAGTTATTTTACCCTAAACCATTACAACTAAAAATGCTGTTACAAAGAAAATCCAAGTACTGACTTGCAAACATTAACAGGAGTCCATGTACAGGAAGGAAAGGTCTGAATTCTTGGAGCTGAACCTCCGAACCTTTCAGTTTGATTCAAGCAGCATGATTCCAAATGCAATCTGCAGCCTAGAAATGATGCTCTGGTGTGTGTTCTGCTCAGGCTTTACAGCTCCACACACAGGTGCTGGGTTGGGAGGCGTTTATTGACTTCAGCTGAACTGATGCTCAACATGCATCACCAAAGAGCCACAGCAGGGTTTGAGCAAGGGCTGAAGCCTCTCCAATCACTGCATTGGAGTGAAAGGCAGATAATCCTTCACATCGTTATTTTTACTAAAGCTCCTGAATTTTAACTCCTTTGTCTTCTAATTGTACAGTTTATTCACACACTCTTGTATCACTGATGTCTGCTTTGACCAAAATTACTTTGGGGCTGGGACTGCTTGCATAGCATCAAAGAAAACAGAGGTTCAGCCTTTGGTGGTGCTGCACTAAGAAGCATTAACAGACAGATAAAGAGGGGTATTTTCACCATGCAAGGGATGCTTTGCATGTTAAAGCTGCAAATCATATTAGACCACCAGGAAGGAACCAGCTTCTGGCTCTTCTTCCAAGGCTGCAAAATCCTTCAATAGACTTGAATTTGATCACTGTACCACCTTGTGGGTTCCAGATTCAGGAGGTAACACAGGGCAAACATTATCCACCCCCTTCCTGAACTAGAGCACAGGAGCACTAAATGCTTTTTGTTCTTTAGTTCTGTCCTTCTTGCATGGTTTTAAATCAAGTTCCTCCCATTGAATTCTCCATTTTAAGTACTGGGAGCAGTTGGTGATGTTTGTCCAAAACTGATTTTAAAGCATAAAATTGAGACACTAAATTACATGAACTGACAAAATAAGGTGCATGTTTGTCGTCCTACCAGACCACTAGATGATGTGTCAGCCTCCTTCTTCATAGGAAGACATGAGATGTGACAATGCTTTGGCAGCACAAAGTCCATCAGAAGCTCTGAACAGCACTGAGCCTACATGAGAAAGGTCAAACACCCCCCAGTTGTTTTGAGCCTCCACTCCTTGCTCTGAATTGCCTGAAGTATCTAAGGTTACAACAGACAAAGCATCTGCTAATGTGGCAGTTGGAAGAAAACAAACTCATAAATTTCCCTGGCACAAAACTAATATCATCTCAGTTGTTTCTTGCTAGAGAACAGCAGCTCCTCTGACGGCGCCTCGCTTCTCTTTCACCAATTTAAATAAGGGAGAGCAGAGGTGAAAGATTAACTGCTTTTCCATCTGCCATCAGGAGTGAAGGTTCTGAATTTAGGGCCTATTTTGCTCTGAAAAGGTAAAATACATGGTGTACCCCTTCCTCCCTTATTACGTAAACTGATTCAGCTGAAACAGCAGCTACCAAGCCAAGAAAGAACATCTTTAGATTTTAGCTAATAGCTGGGATGTATTAATTACAGTAATTTATGGGTTTGCATGAGTGATTTCAACGCTGATACAGATCTGATTGCTTTATATTTCTAATCAAGAAATAATGATGATAACCAGCACTTACAGAAAACGTGAAGCTTGTGATTTACAAAAAGCCAAACACTGGCAAGGCACCCTCTACACTATCTCATACAGAAGGGAAGATGCAAACAGCAAGGCTACTACACGGAGCAGCTACTCTCCATCAGGTCAGCACTCAGAGCACGTATTCTGCAGCTAACACGTAATCACTGTGTTTTCTCTCACAAATGAATTACTACATGACATTGCCATCTCCCTTCTTGCTAAGAGCTGGCACTCAGCCACACTGAGCTTCACTGGTTTTTCTTTCTGCTTTAATCCTCTCATCTATTTCAGATCTATCCATGGTTGCTGGCTGCTATTGAGTGGCAGGGCCTCCTGCCAACTCTTCTCTTAAACCTTTAGAAAAGCCAAAACAATTGTATTTTTAAATCAGGATCTTTTTATTCCTGTTGCTTATTCCGCAACACTGCGAAGCTGATGTGCTCCAAATGTAATCAAAACAGAATGACTCCATTTCTCCTCCCCCAAGCACTGTGAGATGAATAGTGAGATTATCTTAGCTCCCCTGGAAGATCACAGTAATATGGTTAGGTCCTCTATTTTGTTTCATATTCTAACAGGAATAACACTTTTCCATTCATTCCTTTTAAAACCCCAGCCTGTTAGAGGATCCCTGCTGCAACTTTGGTTTTGATGAACACAATAACCAAGTAATACTAAAATGGAACTCATGAATAGTTAACTATGATAGATACCAACTTACAACCTCAATAAACCCAGACACTTTCCTGTTCACAGAAGTATTCCCAGATCAACTCTTCTCCATTTTAATAGTTCTGATACACACCTGAACCAAACAATTAAAAAACCAAGCTGCAACAAACCCATCTCGAGCAAACTAAAGTCACATTTGTTGAGTTGCTCCTGTTTACTGAGGGCACTTTGCTCTGAAACCTTCAAAAGCATTTTTAGTTCTAAGGTGTATTATACCACCTAAGCAAGATCTTCTGCTGACATGTCCTAATACACAAGCTCTTAAAATCAGGCAAAAGTAAGTTCTCTTTAAATGCTGGGAACAGAATGCAATTCTACTTTAAAATGCTAATTAAAAGGAACATTGGAGTAACCTGTTCTTCCAAATGCTCAAATGCATCAGATAGATGAAAAGAAACAAATTAGTTCCAAACACACTTTGAATACTCCATGGGCACAGCCTTGTGATGCCAGATGGGGAGCACAGAGTCAGAGCACCTTCCTTCTTTCAGGTATCAGTCAGGAGGTGAATCAGACAAGAATACAGATTCAGGTCTTTCCATCAACTACACAGTTGGGGCAGTTGCTGAAGCCTCATCTGTGACCGAGGACTGGAGTAACATTTATGTTCCACTGTCATCACTTTTCTTTCCTATGTCCCATTGTGAAAACAAGCAAGCTTGCACTGCAACTGGTTTTACGGACTACAAACCGCTGGGTAATACCCCTGCTTTGTTTGATGACAACAAATAACTGTAAACTACTACAGTTAACTATTACTCATGAGAAAACACCTATTTTTGACTGGTTTGTTGCCTGTCCTGAATGGCTTTTTATAGCCACACCCCCTCTGGCACCATTCCCAACTGGGTTCAAGTTACATTGCTTTCAGAAGGACTCCCAAAGTATCTTCTACCTGGAGCTGTACAATTAACATTCCTTCAGTCCTTGTTGGCACAGAACAAGTGTGTGCTCACAAGGAATTAGTATATTACCATCAGAAAGCACACTAGAAGCTGTACTAAAATCCTTCACTTGCTGACACCAAGTGGTCAAAATGATCAGTAACATCTGCTGGACATGCTCAGTCAACTCCAGGTTTGATGACTCTTACACTCCACATCTTCTATAGTTGTGGAGCATGAACTTCTTTTCCCTCTCTTTACATCTGGCGATTGTTAGATTCACACATTTGGGCCATTACTTAGCTAGAATGCTATTGCTGCAGGGACAGATTCTGCTACCTCTGAAGTAGACTTCAAAAAAGATTTGAGACCAAAATAATGAAGAAAAGGCCTGGAAACAAGCTACACAAATAGCTGTGTTTGCTCTTCTTGCTGTAGAGGTACTTAAGGCCTCATTTCTCCAGCAATTACAGCAGCAGTGTAAGAATCCCTTGTTTAAATTGTTTAAAGCAAGTAAACTGCCAAATACCATAGACGCTGACACAACTAAAACCTAATTGTCTGCAGCAATTATACTGCAGTGTGTATACATCTACTTTATATTACAGTGAATTCTAGGAGTGCTCAGCATGGCTTTTAAAAACGTGTTGTGTAATGGTAAGTCATTCCTTAGTGCATTAAATGACAAAACCAGGTCCAGTTGTTTGAGATAGGATTTTAATAGATGTGTCACCAAAATAGTGTAACTGTTACCATTTCTTAACATTTTAGGTACAAACACCCATCTCCAATCTCACACAGAGGTTTTGCCGGATTCCTTCTTCCTCAGACAAGATGCTCTCAGCATAAACACCTGTGATACAACAGCATGGGTGAGTTAACCATTCACAGCAATTATTAAGCCGTTTGTTAATGCAAAGGATATCATCAGAAAAACCTTGTCTCACCACCAGTCAATCTGCCGGTAATTCCAGCAACTTGTGGTTAGTTTCATCACATGATATCTTTAGGTAAATTGATCCATTTCTAGCAGAAAGAAGACCTTTATCCCTTTGCTCCATAGAGCCATCAGCAAAACTGCAGTGCAAAAGGCAACTGCTCTTACACATTTGCTGCCCATGTTTTATTATAAACCTTTTGGCCTACAACTTCAAGTATTAAACTTCCAGAGCTAAGAATAAACAGACAAAAACACAATGAGAATGTTCTCATGTTTTGGAGATTACAGTGAGACCCCACCGTGTTAAACTAACATCACACCAAACATTAAACTCACCTAGAAGAATCTCCTGCTCTTGCTGTCTTTTGCAGGACTTGTGAAGAGTTATACCACCACCTGGTAGACATGAGGAGCAGTAAGTATATGGCAGCAGAGACCTGCAAGCTACTCCTAAATATAGAGATATCAGGAAATAAGTATCAGGCTTTGAATACTGAGGAAAAGAGAAGGGAAAGCGAATCAATTTATTCTCAATTCAGATCCCACATGGTATAAAGCTCTACATCAACCACTGACGTTCATTATTTACCTTCACATTAGGGCCATCTCCAAAGAGCCATCTCCTCCCTGTGTCACCTTCATCTGAAAAGCCAGGCTCTGCAGATAGTGACACACATGGACACGGAGCTATGTTAGGATACTCCAAGAGCAATTTTCACAGACAGCAAGTATAACTAGGGGTTGCCCCATCAGTTCTAGAAGACAAGCTGCCAGAACTCAAACTCTGCTGTGTTTCAGACAAGTAAGGATGTTATCGTCAGTTCTCGCATCTGACGGCACTTCCTATTCAGGTTTATCATCATCAACAGCCAACCTTTCTATCTGAGCCCTTCAAACACTGTAGAGTGCTTCATCCTGAACCAACAGTCGTCCATTTCCCTCTCTGTTTATAAATGGCATTAGCTCTTAATGATATGTAAAATGAGTTTTGAGTTAATTTGCTTTAAGATGTAACTACTCCATGTTATTTTTGACTGTCCTACATTGATTGCTTCACATCAACCACTTTTCCTACACCTTAGTATAAGATAAACTTTAACTTACCTTTTTTACTTCAAGCCATCTTTCTGCTGTGGGAATAAAGCGAAAGAAGCATTACCAGAAGAGTCAGCAGCAGTGAGTTTAGAAAACCAGTAGGTTTCTACAGTAATAGTTTATTATAAAGCAGTTGTATAAAGTAGGCTTATGCAGAAAAACAAATCAACCCCAACCAAAACCAGAACCTCAGGATCAATGGTCTAAAACCATCACCCCAGGCCCCGACAGTCTCTCCCCACCTTCCTTATAGGCCCCTTTAAATGCTGAAAAGGCACAATAAGGTCTGCTGGGAATCTTCTCCAGGCCGAACCCCAACTCTCAGCTCCAGCCCTCTGATGGAGTGCTGAATACAATGCTATAAAACTGAAACCACAGAAGGCAAGGGAATGCCATGCTCTAACCTCAGTGTCACCTCCACAGCCCTCCGGGAGCACCGAGCAGGGCAGGCCTCTGCCCCAGCAACAAAGGCCGCAACTGGAAGGCTCATGAGGAGGCAACAGAACGTGGGCAGTGTTTAACTCCCGTGTTGTCCACATGGGAACACGGCCCTTCCTACAGCTCGGGCATGGCTCTACCTCACACCCATCACCATGCCCCGCGCTCCAACGTACCGAGGCTCTGTTCGCACCGGTCCCAACGCGATCCAGGCCCCTCTCACGAGGTATCAGGGCCCCGGTGCCGGTTTCTGCCCTCATGTCGGCCCTGTGGAGACGAAGGGAGTCAGTGCCACACACCGAGAGGCCGCAGCCCCCCCTTACCCGCTGCACGGCCCGCTTTCCCCGCTGTGCCCCCCTTCCGCTTCCCCGAATGGTCGGGCCCGGCTCCAGAGGCCCTGGAGACCGGGAGGCACGGCGGACACCACCAGTGCCGGGACGGGGATGTGGGCTCCCGCCGCATGGTTACTTCACAACGTGCTACACGATAATGGCGCCTCTCCCTGCTCACCTCTAACGCACAACCGCCCCCAGGCCGCGGCCGTCCTCACCGCCCGCTGCGCACGCAGGGAGAAAGGAAGCTAAACCGGCGGGGACCGCTTATAAAGGTTTGGAATGTACCACCTCGCGGAGGGGGGGGGAGCCGTACCACTGCTGCAGCAAGGCGGGGGTCGGTGGAAGTACCCATTTCCTGCAGTGGGGCAACGGAGGGAGGAGGGACTTGGGGGGTGGGACACTGATAGTAGGGATCGTGGAGGCACGAGAGTGGGGTCATTGTGGCTGGGATGGGACCTGGAAGTGGGGAGTCCCATCAATGGGAGTGAACAGTGTGCTGATGCAGCAGAGCAAGCCACGAGGATGCAGAGGGACATCAAGGGCATTGTCATTGTCCCACTCAGTGCTTGTTAAGCCACACCTGGAATACCATGTTCAGTTTTGGTCCTTCCTGCTATGCACAAAGGTGTGGACAGGCTGAAGAGGGTCCAGTGAAGGACCACATGGATGATCCAAGGACTGGGAAGCACGTGAGGGAAGACAGGAAAAGCTGGGTTTGTTCAACCTGGAGAAAAGAAGGCTCAGGGAGACCTCATCATCATCTTCCAGTGTTTAAAGTGTGGCTGTAAAGAAGATGGAGGCTCGTGTGTGACACACATGGAAAAGGCAAAGGGTGATGGGCATCAGTTACTCCTGGGGAGATACTGAATGAACACAATAGGAAAATCTTTCACACTGAGAATAACCAGCCATTGGAATAATGATGGAATAGCTTGGGATCACACCAGGGAAGTGGTGGATTGCCCAAGATCGGGTATCTTTAAGGGGTGCTGGCACAACTACTTTGGGTCACGCTTACCTAGAAAGGTTGGAACAGATGATTCTTGAGGTCTCTTCCAACCTGGGATTCTGGGATTCCATGATCTTGTCCCCAGAGAGGCACAAGCCCCTCTTAGGGCAGCCAAGGGAGCAGCCACAAGCTCCTCACTGTGAACTGACGCAGCTCTGCTCTGTATCACCTGTGTTTCAGCAAACTGGGATGGGTCAGCGTGATTCCAGACTTTTGTTTGGAACAGAACAGCTGCTTAAATATAGGATTTGTTATTTTCACATTTTAATGTCATTTTGAACTGAAAATAAGGGTTTTACTTTGCTTTCCTTTCCCCTGTTAAACACATGGGCCATCATCTTCAAGAAGAAAAGCGAAGCACTCTTTCAAGTCTCACATCAATGTCACACATTGAGAGTCTGCCTGAGGGCAGCTGCAGGCACAGAGCCTTGTAGCCCCACAACTGTTTCTTCTACACAATCAAATCACCTTTTAGAACAAAAATAAAACCCCATAAAATCCAAAAGATCCTTTTTTTAAACAGCAAAACCTTCCCAGGGGAGGGATTATGTGGCCCTGTGTGGAGTCACCCAATATTCAGACCTATCTTTCCCTCCAGCAAAAGCCAAACTTTTCCTTCTTGCAATTCTCAACACAAGTTCATTTTAGTACCACCGAAGGGGACTCTGAACACAATTCTCCATACAGTCTCTCTCCAGGTCAAACAGGTTTCAGTTAACTGTGTTGAGGATAAAGCACTCACTGAAGATTCAGGGCTCATTGTGCATGAGCAAAACCCAGCAGTTCATGTGCAGGGAACTAAAGAAGACCAAAGCTAGAATTCCTGATACCAGCAAATATTTCTTAAGGCTTCTCTGTATCACCCAAAAGCAATACCAGGCAAACAAGTAGAAAACCCCACACTCTATAGGTCTCTTCAAACACTAAATCTCTATTTTTCTTGCAGCAAAGCTACTGTGGTGTCATTAACACACAAAACTCTCCCTTCTAAACCATAACTGCAATACACCCAACCAACATGGAGGCATTTTAAGGTGTGTTTATGACTATGTGGAAGACTGAAATAGTGTTAACAGCTCCTCTTCCTCAAACACAAGCCTTGGCCTACATTGCTTGTCTTGACTTCACACATCCATGAGTTCAGAGCCCTTATATCACAGTAAAGAGATTCTCTCTTCCCATTCTGCCCTTCACCAGGCTCAAGTTATGAGTATTCACATGGAAACACAGTGGTTAGCAGCAACGTCCACAACCTGTGGCTGAGCTTAAACACATGCCAGGGTCCACAACACCACAGAAGCCTATTTTCATAGGTCTGGTGCAGGATTCATGTCTACCATCTCCTTCCAGGAAAAGGGAAGGTCATAATGGGAAAAAGGAAGGTCATAATGGATTCAAAGCAGTAACACAACAAAGGTTTACTGGCAAAAAGACACGGTTAAATAAATTTTATCAGTATGTTGAGAAATGGGCATGATTCTATTTGAAAGCTTTGGAAGGGGTACTGATGAAAGCACACATTAAGATGAACTCTTACAGTGATCAAACATTACAGTCATTTACTCTCAACAGGACTTTTATGAGACATATTTATATAGTCAATAATTAAATAGAAAACCAAGGATGAGTGTCACAAAAAGAGGAAATAATAAGGCTTTAAGCCCAGTCAGTCCCCAGATACCTTCTAGTCACTGTACCTTTCATTTTACCTTTTGTTTCCCACGCTGCTATTCTTTATCATAGTAAAGCAGTAAGAAAAGTTAATTGCAGATTTCTTGCTTTTGGGAAGCCTCAGACTTACTTCAGCTTAGTACAAAAACAGGGAGGGAAAAGAGAAAACATGTTTGTTAAAAAGCAGGAAGGGGAAGAGAGATTCAGAGACTTTTTGGACTGAGAACATAGGAAAGAGGGACAACACAAATTGATTTTCAGCCTATCCAAATGTAGCAATGGTTTTTGCCACCTGTTCTGTTTAACCAGACTGTGATGTGCTGCGCTGCATCATTCCTTATTTCAAACCACTGGCAATGCAAATATATGCCACAGGCAACAAGAAATAAAGTAACTACAGTTGCACACTGACCAAACCTTTTTCCTACCTAGAGAGGGGATGCAGGTAAAAAGCTGAATGTAACAAGTCAACTATGTCCACATCCACACGAACTATGCAGGAAGTATTGACATGAAACAGTGATCCTAGAGTTTTCCTTTTCTCTTTCAGTTACATATATATATATATATATAGTTAAACAGCATGTAGGAAAACACTACTATAGCTTTCACTGTGGCCAACAGGAAAATCCTCACAAGTAGAAAAATGGATGCTTTTCAGTTGTTAGATTTCTTCAGAACATAACACAGAGGAAATGAAAGAAATGGGATTTCTCATTGTGTAACAGCAACAGCAAAACCTGAAACCCCTGGCAATTTACATAGTTCTCAAACCTCTAACTTGGCAGTCTTGAACATCTCAATCCCTACTACAGCAGAACATAGTATCACCTAAAGAAACAAGCAGGATTCCTCAAGCCGTGATGCTACTTGGATACCGTGCAAAATTCC
Organism: Forpus xanthops; assembly: GCA_032466535.1. Lineage (NCBI taxonomy): Eukaryota > Metazoa > Chordata > Aves > Psittaciformes > Psittacidae > Forpus > Forpus xanthops. The sequence continues at coordinate 56,318 of JASSUY010031699.1, read as the reverse complement.
ACTGTACTAAAATGTTGAACTTCCAATTTGCATCCAGCATTTTGGAGGAGGGGAACATGATAGTCCCGTTCAAGCTTATCCCTGCTGGCTGCCCACCCAGGAAGGGCATTACTCATCATTACTTCAAGAGGAAAGGAAAGGTGCTCCAGAAGGGCAAGACAATGATGTTGATTATGAAATGCCCTATTCTTTGGAAGGACTGTGTAAAATACGTTGTTAAAAGCCTCCGTGTTAAAAATATTAAGAACAAAAAAGGTCTTAAAAATACAGAGCATCTCTGCCTCTTCTTTAAAGTTCAAAGCTTGGGGAGGAAAGTGTTTTGCTAGAATTAACTATGGGTTTGCTGTAATAAGCATATATGACAATGCCCTATGTAACACAGGGCCAACCACAGACTCCAGACAAATGTGATTGCTTCAGGTTTCAAGTGGTGTTTGCATCTCTGGTTTGCATAAAAGGAACAGAGACAATCTGGAACCTTCACTGCAGTCTTTGCCAGTGTCCAGCTTTCGGGCAAAGGATATCTTGCCACACTGCAGAGTTCTAACGTTGAGGATCAGGATGTAAACCCGATCATGACTCCGAGTCTGATCCCGAGCTGCTTTCTCGGCTGATTTCAATTTGTAGGGATGGTAAATTATCCAACCGGCTCTTCTTTTGCCGAGACTGTTCTTTTTCCTTTATGAGAGCCCCCCAGACCCGCTGCAGCTCTGAGTCATCCTCCTCCGGAGCTGCCACAGGTTTTTCAGGTTTATCTGAAGTCTTTTCTTGTGCCTTCGGAGCAGACCCTAATCGGGTCCATAAATTACCTGGTCAGGTGAAAAACAAACATCTTTTAGGAAGACAGAACTAAGAGGAATGCTGGAGGAAGTCTGAGGAAGCTCGGCTTGAATGCATTTAAACTCCTCAACCTTCTCCCACCATAATGTTTGGCATGGAACTTACTATGCTTTGAAGCAGTACTTGAAACTAAAATAAGGGAGGTCTTGTTCTCTGCTTCCCATTTGCAGAGAATGACACATGCAGGTCTGAAGTGCCACTGAATTCATTACACTTGGTTTAGTGCCCTGTTTTACCTCAGTTTTAAAGTAGTTCTCTACTTTAAAGCATACCTATATAAAACTATTACTCTTTAAAACACTTGGCTCAACCTACATCTATTTAGATTTCAAAGCTCTAAACAAACATTTGCTGATTCAGTGAAATTAAAGAATAGCCTTTAAGATTTGCTGCTGACATTTCTCTTACACTCTAAACCCAAAGGAATTGCAGTATTACATTTTCTCCATAAAACTAACCTGACTTCTTCTCTCTGGTATCAGAGTAGAGGCCTTTAACATCCTGTTTGGGGATTCCTAATCGGCTGTGAACATCTGATATGGGTTCTCGACGAGAAGCAGAGGTACTACTTGGAGGTTTAGTTTCTGGAGAATGTGGTCTCTTTCCCAGCCTTTGCCGCACATCTGGGGATATTTTCAAGTGATTAAAATGACACAATCCATGTTGCATCTATTCCAGCTCTACCAGCTAGTTTTGTGCTCATTCACAATGCATACAACTTGAAACTAGACAGATTCTCTGGTCCTTTCTGTAGTCTTTTAAGTCTTTCATACTCAGATTTCAGTCCTAGCAATGGTTGCAATACAGTGCATCCAAATTTAATCTTTCTTTTTTCTTGGCAATAAGTTTGACATTTAATGCTTTCAGGTTGTGCTCTGTCCAAGACAAATCCTTCCAGATAAGAGAATACCTTACTTTGGACTTCTAATGCTGCTTGATATTTTGCAGAAGACAATGAAAACAAGAATACAAGAATCCCAAATATAAATACATATATATATAAATTTATATTTAACTCACAATGTGAATCTTGCCTTCCAAAATTTGCCAGTTTTAGCTGGGTATTTCTTGTCTTAAAGGAGGCTCAAACAAAAAGATGCAGGCAAAGGGAGTTACAGGACTTACGTGCCAACTTAAAACTGCATGAATGCAGAAACTGCTGTTGAACAGAACTCCCTCAGGTTACTCGCAACAGAGCACAGATATAAAAGGAGTACATCCCTTTTAATGAGTCGGTCAAGTTCTGCACAACGTAGGAGTTTATAGTACCTGATTTTATAGTGCTGTTTGGATGATGTGGCCCACTGTTGTTCTGACGTTTTTCTTCTAACAGTAGTCTCACATCTGCCACCTTCTCTAATGATCCTTTACTGCCGATCCGGTTTCTGATGTTACTGGTTGCTATGCTATCTGCTCGCATGGAATTCCTAAAGAAAATAATAGATTTCACATCCCTTAAATGAAATCTAGCACAGTTCCGAAGTCCTCTTGAATGCAACATTACATCGTAGAGAACAGTAATATCAGGATCTCTAAACTGAGAAACAGTGGTAAAATATGACTTGGATGAGCTCATGTTCCAGTCAGAATCCAAGTTTAGCAATCATCACATGAATACCTCAGTATCTATTGCAAAGCAAATACTGACTTTGCATCCTTAAGGCTGTGCCTCTGTGTCAAAATTCAGAACAGCTATGCAGCCTCAAAACTGTTAAAGGACTTGATGTTATAATGGAGTCTAATGAGATTACTGAAGGGACACATTAAAGTGATTTTAGTAATCTACAACGTAAGAGATTTTGGTTAATATGCCCATAACAACAAGTTCCTCTTTGTTATCAACACTGGGGGGTTATTCTTTCTGAGGAAAGAGGAAGGAGTAAAGGGAAAAGAGAAAGAGCAGTTATTGAGTTATTTCTTCCTGGCCTAGTTATGAAATGCAAGAAGTTAATTGTGCTTGCTTGCCTTAATTTCTATTGATTCCACTTTGAGCTCCATCAATAAAGAGGGTTACAGAATCTGCAAGGGAAGTTGTATCTGAAAGATGTTAATTGCAATTAAAAGCCTGTATCACTATTTGCTGTATTTGTGTTTAATATCTACTACAAAATTAGGTTAAGAAGTGAAAAAGTAGCATTGTCAGTTTGCCTTTAAGCTGTGACAGCTCTGTCACTCAGAATGCCCTTCCACTGATCCTTTCAAAGAAGAAGAAACTTTTACCTAATATTTTTCAGTTGTGACTCCACCTCATCTGCATACATTGTCATTTTCATGCTCTTCTTGGGAGAGGGTGTTGATATCATTTTCAGTTCAAGATCATAGTCCATTTCATCAGAGTCAGATGCACTTGCACTCGACCTTCGGGCTGCACTGCGCTCTCGGGACTGCTTGAAAGCTTGCAGCTCATCACGGTACTCTACCACAACTCTGTCGTCTTCATCCATAACCTGATCTTCTTCCTCTTCTTCTTCCTCCTCAATAGGCTCTTCGGGAACATTTACTAAGCCTGTAGCAAAGCAAATTGCTTCTGATAAACTGAATTTTATCATTCATACAAAGTACTTTAATGTGGGGGAATCACTGCAATTAATGATCCACTACAAATAAGTCTTTGTGGTTCTCAAAGGCTAAAGAGAGAACAGAGTGTAATATAGAGTGGCAACTATATTACAGAATAGCCTAAGTGGAAGAAAATCATCACCGGACAAAAGCCATCCATGGTATTCACTATCTGAGAAGCCTACTCAAGCAGAAAGATGGATTTTGCTTCCACGCACTACAGGGATCGGATGAAGGACTGATTAAGGCTATTCCCAGCCCTCCACTCCCCAGCTGTGTTCTTACAGGGTTGACACACTGGCATCCATTACCTGAGTGACGATGTTTATAAGGAGAAGTCAAGCCAACATCATCCCCAATAAGCGTCCTTTTCTTTATCACATCCCGATGGATTCGGCGTGAATGGTACCTTCGTTTCCTGAAACACCACAAAAAGAATGACATTCCTGTCACAGGGAAGGCACAATGAATGAGCCATATTCAGTCCTGGATTAAGCATACACGGTTATCACTCACTTTAACAGCAGACAGACTTCTACATCAGAAATCTGTCTGTTTTGAATATAGATATTCTTCATTTTCATGGGAAAATGCTCCCCTTGTACAGTCATGTTGCAAAAAACACTATTTACACATAAGGAGCGTCTACATAAACCAAACAGAAAGAAAATCCACAAATTAAAACCATTTCAGACTCTCTCATCCTGCAATATTCCAATTCCTCTATCTAACACTCACCATGAATTGCTAAGAATCCCCTTCATGCCTCCATAGTTGGGATTGCCATATTTCATGTAATACTGGCTTCGCCTTGCAGCTCCAAGCTCTTTTTTATCATCTGGAAGAAACACAAATTAAAGGAATATTTCCCTCTTAGAATGTACCTTATAACACCAGCACAAAAATACATAACCCTCCAGTCAAAGACACTGAGGGAAAGCAAAACTACGTGTTATAGATCAGCACTACTTAGATCTCCTTCAGAAGGATACAGCTTTGCTGACACCTCTGGAATTTCTCCTACCACCACAGTTTTGTGCCTAGAAACTTAAATCTAGCAAAGCTGAGTTTCCACAAAGCATTCCACAGAGCATTCCATCCCCCTGTAACTGCTGGAGGCTCTACTTACCTTCTTCATGACCTTTCTTTTCCTAATGGATGTGGCACTTCCCTCATGGTCCAGAAATCATATAGATTTTCATTTTACTCATAAATATCATTTAACATCTCAACTGCATTTAGAAAGAATTTCCACTAATATCTCATCAGCATCTCAATTAATTTCTTATTAATAAACCATGAAGTTTACCCTATGGAGAAGGGCATCAGAAAACCTATTCCATGGTATATGGAAGAATGCCCTGAGCCCAAGATGTATCATATTTTTCATACAACGTGAACTGAATTTAACTTACACATTAAATGTGGATTTATTGCAAAACCTTAATACCTAACAATTAGCAAAGAAACTAACACTTGTGCAAATAGAAATGAGGTACTTTGAGGCAGTGATTAGTCAACAAGTACAACTACAACAAGCAAGAATTCATTGTGCTTGTTAAGCTGGTCATTTACCTTTAGTAGCAAATCTCATGAATAGCTTGTTTCCTTTAGCCAGTTTATTGGCAGGGCGAAGATCATTACGCAGGAGAGAATCCTCTTCTACCTGGGAGAGGGCATCCAACTTTGGGGGGCAAAAGAGGTATTTTGGACTCAAAAATAAGATTACTGTTGAATGAAAATGGGTAGCTTAGAGAGCAGCAACCCACTGAGTATTAAGAAAGTTACTTTTCAAATTATGTTCAAATAATTTGCTTTTTTTCTTGACAAACTGATGTGAATTTGTAAGTAATTTGCCCTGAAGACTTAAATATTTCCTTCTCTTACTTCATAATAACCCCTCAGGTAATTAAATCCAGCCATTTTCCAATGACACTATCCTAATGGCTGAAATGAAGACAACAAATAACACAACTTGGACACTGAGATTTTTTCCTTTTTTGCTTGTTTCACATTTAAATCGTTTCACTAACAGGTTCTCATGCCCTCATGCAATAACTAAAAGGTTTCCTTTACCATTTATATCTGCTTTATGGAAACTGAAATTCAGGCTTCCATGATGTACAGTGTTCACTAAGCCATTCCTAAAGAAATTCTAATCACACCTATTCTATATTCAGCCAGTGAAGATTACATCATTTACAAAGCATCAATGTGTATGCTGATTCCCACAAATACCTATGGTCATTCTAAATCCTATTTGTCTTTTTAAGCACTGCCTTTGCCTGCTATTATCACTCTTTCATTGCCTCCTCTCAGCAGAAAAGAGCACCCAGTCTGGCTCTTACACACTGGACGACCCATCACTCTTCACAAAACACTCTATATTACAAGCTATTCTCACCAACAGTATAACTGCACCTCTTGTCACTTCCCCATCTGATTTACTTTGATCATTAAATTGTGAATTACAAATATATATGGTTAAAAGTGTGATGTTATGAAGGCTTCACACCAGCCAGAGCCAAACTTCCGTAGTGGTGTTTTCACTTTCCTTTTGTACTGACCTCAACATCACTTGGATTGTCATCCTCAACCTCGCCTTCTTCTGTCTCATCATCAGAGGTATCCTCCTGTTTTTCTAAGAAGAAAAATAATTGGGGGGGGAAATAAACTCCATTTAGCATATCAGTTATATTTGGTTATTATTGCCTACAGTCTCTGGAATCAAAGGGAAGGTGTTATCCTTTCTTCTGTACAGCTGAGATATAGTCAAAACAGGAAATATCTATAGAAACATGAAGCACACATGAACATGGAATACCATGAACCGGGCAGCCACTCTGCAGATAAATGCCTGCAGCAGCACACGTAGATTAACTTAATTCTCTGAAAGCAAGTTACACTGCATTTCAGGGTACAACAGAGATCAGCAAGGCTGAGACCATAAAAGGCAAACAAAAGCTTATTTCCTTTAGTTTCCCTTTAAAATGACATGAGTACTCTCAAGTATCCAATACTAACAAAGTAAACCAGGTGATTATTCAAAAGCTTAGAATATTCTAAGAGAGAAGGAGGGAAAACCCCAAACCACCACCTGAGTAACTTCATTTCAAAGTGAAGTAACTGGCAAAAGAGTGCACGCTCCCAGAAGTGTAATTGTGAGATGCTTATAGAGAGTTTTCAGGGTTCTTTTCAGCTCAGAGTAAAAAATTCATATTGGATTTTGTCGTCCCCCCCCAAGGGATGCACAAGGAATGCATCTAAGCCAGTTCTTTCCATGTAACTGGATGCATCTCACACCTTAAGCTGTAAGTGAACAGTTTGTATTTTATCTAATATCCCACTTTTCCAGCTAAACAGGATTAATTTAGATGACAGGTTTTGTTTTGAGATGTGGTATAATGATAATACAATGTGTAACTCATAGCCAAGAAGATTAAATACATGATTAAAATGAGTGGTGTCCCTCAGGGATCAGTGCTGAAACTGGTCCTGAGGAAGAAATTCTTTTCTGTAAGGGTGGTGAGGCACTGGAATGGGTTGCTCACTGGCAGTGTTCAAGGCCAGGTTGGACAGAGCCTTTGGTGACATGATTCAGTGAGAGTTGTCCCTGCCCATGGCAGGGGGGTTGGAACTGGATGATCTTAAGGTCCTTTCCAACCCTAACTATTCTATGATTCTATGTATTTATGCTCTATTTAAACAAGACTGTCACTAATCCCTGACTTTGTAACAAGTCTTACTTGAAGCATTATCAACATTTGCCCCAAAATTAAAGCCACGTGGATGGTTGAGAAGCCATTGCATTGTGGAGAAAAGCAACAAGGGGATGAATTAGAAGGATCCACATTTGTTCATAAAGCATGTTGCATTTTGTTCATAAAGCATGTTTAAGGACACAATCTATGGAAGAGTTCATAAATACAATATCTCTCTTTGCTTTGAACTGCATGGTACAGTGCTTGGAACCACAGCAATTTTATCACACCAGCCTAACAGCAAATTGTCCTAAGGTAGCAAAAGCCTGATTCTTCACTTACACCTGTAAATGTAAAATTAATTTACAATTCAGGCATTCAGGTACCAGATTTAACACCATATTCAAATGTATTTTTACTGCTTTGCTCTTGTCTAACTGACCTTTCAGCATGCTGCTTTCTTGAAAGTTTAATGGCCAGATTTAGAGATGATGCACACAGTGGTGAAGTAATGACCTGTCACACCAGCGTGAACAGTAAAGGAAGGTGGTGCATCAAGAAAGGAATCAACTGTGGTATTTCAGAAACAGGACGTTTTCTTACACTTGCTTTTTCCACATTTGGAATTCATCCTTTTACTGCCACAGACTTCCTTCTGTGCCACAAGTTCCATTACAAACACCATATCCAAATATGATCCCGTATCTAACATGTTCAGTATCGACTGAATGACTGCTTTTGGTCTAGCTCCAACCCACCTTTTAAGAAGCAGCTTCTTCAAAAGGTTTCCAAGATGAAAGCCTTTTTTAAAGTGGCAGAATACATTTACCTGAAACTATACGATAGAAGCTCCTTCAGTAATTCAGATTATGCAGTACCCAAGCCCAAGTTTAAAGTTGCTCTGATTTAACTGGGTGATATCTATATATGCATATCTCAATCTACCTTTCTTAGCTTTTTCAGCTGTCTTCTCTTCATTGTTTTCTCTGCTTTTTGTTTTCTCCTGATCAGGTAAGGAACTCATATTAATCAGAGCCCGTGTTGCTGTTACTTCATCAAGCCAGACCACATTACCTGTGACATATAAAAGCACACACAAAACCATAATGCAGTTTGTATAATCAGTCACACACGCTGCCTTACTGAAAACTGCTAACGGAAGTTCAGAAACACTTTCCTACGGTGACATGACAAAAGAAGGAATCAGATACACTTCCTGCAGAAAAAGTCATTCTTGAACACACACGGGAAGCTGCAGGACACACACAACTGATTCAAACCAGAACGACTGAAACACAAGATCATATATATCAAAGCCTGCTTGCTAAGTGTAGAATACTGGATCAGAGTCAGTGTATTTCAAGAGGGGGTAGAGAAAGAAGCCTTGATTTTTTTTTCCCTTTGGCAATTTAACACAACCTTGGAATTTACTACGGAATTCTGTTAATCTTTTCCAAAAAGCAGGAAAATAGAAAAGCCTACACTTTGCACTGATCATCATGTCACAGGTTAACCACATGATTCAGTACATGCCTTGCACACACCTTTTATCAGCAGCTGGTACTAAAATATAACTTATTAGGCCAAATAAAAGCATTCCATAAACATCAAAGTTGAAAAGAGCTAAAACTGCTTAGAAACAGGTTTTGAACAAAAGCTTTCTGCATTCAGTGCAAATACAGCAGTAAATGTAATGCTCTGCAGTTAAGCAGAGCATTCAACTGTCACAAGAACTATGCAATGTCCCAGAAGAAAAGACTCTCTCAAATTACTTGAACAGACACAATTTACAAGGTGAAGAACACCCACTTTTGGTGCTAACTTCAATGATTTGCTAATAACTTTCCATTTCTGTATGCCTACCTGCTCTTCACACCTCCATATTCAAAGCCTTTATTGTTGTATGTTCAGTTTGAAATACAGAACACTATCTAAATCCACTTCTGCATTAAGACACCTCAAGAAATAATTCAGTTGGGAATGTGACACCTTCTGCCATGCTGTAACACAAATCTATGCTGAAAGGGCAGTGGTTTTTCTTGCATTTGCACCATGTAGCTGCCATGCTAACTCGTACAGCATCAAAATTTATCACTAAAGAAGATGCGTTTTGACTGTAACTGGATAAAGTATTGTTACAACACTGAAGCCTGCATTTCTGCACTGCAAGCTCACTCTGGTTCCACACTAAATTTACCCAAGTACTACTTAAGAATAAGGATAATAACACAGAAAAAAGATAATCAACCTTAGAAATGCAGCCTCAAATACAGAGTTAGTCTGTGCAGTTGCCAGCTTATGCATCACCACAGCAGCTCTTTGGCCACCCTGTGCTCGCTCTGTTTCAGGTTTTCTGGCAGCTTGTGGCAGCACCTCAAGCTGTCGTGCACCATGACTCCAAGGTTACCAATAGTACACTATGTATTTTGCCTTGCACTGGAACATAATTCCTTCAGGGTCATTCCAGGGAACCAGGCTACTAATTCTCAAGTCTTAGCCATGCTTGTTAACAAGCCAGTTTCCAGCAATCCCAATCCAATTGGAAAACCTGCACTGGCTCCTACTGTTTACATGATTTCACTGACAGCATTTCTAGCCACACGGCAATCTCAGAGCCTTCCAGTTCCATGATCCAGCACCCACCTGGAGCAAACAACTCTTACAGTGTTTAGTATCCTGAAGAAAACACGGCTGTCAACAACCCTCTATCTTCCTGAAAATCTCACTGCATTACTACTCCCCAAAACAGCCCTTGCAACATGAATTTACATTCCTTTTCCAATCTATGTAAATCATATTCAGCCTCTGCCTTCTTCCACCCACCGATTTTTCCTTGAGAATGCACTAAATAAATATGGCAACGAGTCTGCTCTTCCACAGCACAAAACCAACCTGCCTAACTGCACACAGGCATGTTCTCTCAGTGTCATCTGCTGTGACACTCACAGCAGGGATACTCTGTATGTCAAGATGTAATTTTAGATCTTTTTTTCCCTCTTAGACACTTGCAAGTTGTTCTGTGCTATTTCCTTCCAATAGCAAATATTCAACCAGATAGCAGGTTTGATTTTCACTATATACTATATATTTATAGTATAATATTAATATATTGTATTATTTTACTAAAACAAATGACAACAGAACTAACACACAAAGATCAGTAACTTCAAAAGCCACTAGGACACATAAGGTACAGCTACTACTGGCATTAAAACATGAGTAAGATTTACAGACAAAAGACTCCGTTTACTTACATGATGTATCATCTAACCACTCAATATGAGCAGGAGGATACTCCTTGAAATAGGCAAAGATGTCCTGTGTACTCATCTCATCCACTCCACAAATGTAAATTGTGTCTAGTCTCACTTTAGGAATTGCTGTACAAAGGAAGAGATACAAAACTGGTACTTATTCGTATAGAAGAAGCTGTTGAATTAGCAATGTATGAGTTTATAAAGCAAACATTTTAAATAAGCTAAATGGAACTGATTAAAGCAAAACATGAGGTACACCATTCTAAACAACATAACCTGAATTATTCTTCCACAATGCAAACCTCTGATAAATTGAGAATTAAAAAGAGGTAACAAGACAGGCATTGATAGATGCAGGTACTGCACAGCAATTAAACTGCCTTAAAAGATTCACTACTTGTATCACCTAATGTGAGCTGCTACAAGTCGCAGGGCTTAGCAGGTCCAACTAACTCGAAGCCAGAAGCACTGATCTGCTGCACACACACTTCCTGGCTGATCTGCTTCTATTCCAACATGCCCAGCTTGCCATTTGAGGACACAAGCACAATCAGCCCGGCTTCACTCTGTGTACGGCATAGAAGCTGTTCTTGCTGTGCACAGGACGCTGTGTGCTTCACTTGCGCACACAAACAGTGCTCAAGGTCTGGTCTGTTCACAGAATGTAAAGGTTCTTAAAGCAGCACTGAGCCAGAAGATGAATTGTGGACATGCAGCACTAGGTAAATAAAGATAACATTGTCATTTTCTTTCTGGGGTTGATAAAACAAGGAGTGAACTGAGAACAGCCAAATAGCTTACAAAATAACAATTTTAAAAGGTGAAAAAAAACAGAAGTGATTTCTTTTGGCAATAATCCTGGAAAACCTCTGGAGATGCAGGGAATATTAATAGGATAAATCAAGTAAAGGAACTGTGAGGAAGTAAACAAAGGAATCTTTTCTTCTTGGCTGCTTGATAAACTCCTACCTTTCTTCATCATGTCTCGATCCAGAGCCACATTCCTTTGGGCGAGATTCACTTCAGCTCGAAAATGAAAGCGCTTTGCTCTTTGTTCCTTCTTCTCAATGGCTTCCTGGAAAATGCACAATACATTCAAACCCGGAATCTCAGCAGCATTCCCAACAAGCAGCCCCGAAGGGCCAGATACTTAAAATCTACCAGACAGCAACAATCCATATTAAGAAGTCTATTCATTCTGAAGAGAACTGTGAGTTTCAGAGTATAGAAATAATTCCCTAAAGTATCTCTGTGCTGCTTAACAGTTTTAACATAGGACCAGCAACATAATGGATGCTATCAGGATGCATGGAAAACAAGGCATCTTGGGCAATGCCCAGACTCCATGATGGAACAGTAACATTATCTTCTCCTTTCTAACAGATGAACAGTGGCTGTACTCAAAAATAAAGCTCACTTAAAACAAACATTTCCCCCATGTGGAAAATTCCTGGTTTAAGATCATAGAGATTTTCCCCTGATTTTTAAATATATACAAAATAAAGACTTGTCTTTCTCCACATGGATTTAGCAACACAAGCTGAAGTACTATCGACGTCTTTACACTGGCAATTCAGGCTGAGTTAAACAGCTCATGAGCAACAGCTTATGTGGATCTTGTGCAAGCTCTGCAACCCACTGAGAAGCACCTTGTTCTGCAGAATGTACCAGGAAGCTTTGAGGGTTTGGGATCTTCCTAACCAAAGTCAAACTTGGGACATAAACTGTGCTTGATCAGGACCTGCCACCAATGACAGCCAAATAAACACGGGGTTTTCACCACTTTTTAAAGGCTGCCACAACAGCTTTGGCCACATCTCCTCAAGTGTTTTTCAGAGTTACATCATTAAAGAACATCACAAAAGATGACAGCTTGGCCCTGACTTGGGGAACTGCAAATCCTTTAGAGTTACAGAACACACAAGCTATTGAAGCCAAAAAGCTGATTTTCAGTCCTCATCTCAAACTCTTTCTGTACTCTTTGGTAAGTATGACCTTCACTAATGCAAATGGGAGTATGTGATTTGTCAGCACACTGCTGTAGTGAGGATTCAGATTGATTAGAACATGCAAAATTGTAACAGTCCTGTAAAGTATATGACCAAATGCTTCTTCTCTACTACTAAATACCAGATTTAGTGGTCAATTGTACAGTATAAAACAGCCAATTCACTATTAAACCTACAGAGATGAGCTGCAGGATTAAGTTTTCAAAGTCCCATGGAATTATGCAACTTTCAGTTATTTCAATGCAACAGCTGCTCACACTCTTCAAGCTCTGTCTTAAATAATTAAACAAGAAGATGCCCTTGGAAGATACAAAGCAATGAAACTTGATTTTCCTGCCAAGCACTTGCTCTTCCTTCTGTCACACTCCCAAGAGGAAAAGCCACAGCTGACTTGTCTCTAAGGGTTTGGCTTTGCAGTATCGACTGGCACTGAGGCAGTTGCAACAGAATCCTTGTCAGGTCTTGGTACACAAGTTTTTGTAACTTAAAACCACAAATTCTCACAAGTTTATAAGGGAGACCAGGTCTTGATGCAGGTCACAGCTAACAAAAGGAGAGTTAATTCCCTTAAGTGTTGAAAAGCGCAGCTCTCTGAACATGAAGCTAAGCTTTTGTTCATGCTGGGGAGGCAATAATTCCCAGTAGCAATAATTAGGATGTTGAAGTATGTTGAAGAACCACAGCACAGGAATTACCTTGGAGGTTACATCTATGCCAGTAATGAAACTTCCAGCTTTGTTTTCATATCTCCTACTAGTGTCCTGAAACAAAAGGAAATGGTGATGACATCTCAGCAAACACTGAAAGCAACGTATTTGCTATGCTGAAAATAACAAAACCTGGCAATTTCTATGAGAAATACATCCTCTTTCCCTTAAGCCTTACTATAAGTGACACCTCTAGTACACAAACAATGATTCTTGCTGATGTCAGTGAAAGCATATGAGCTGAACTAAATTTCCTTTAAGGATTCATTTGTTTTCCACAATCTAGCTTCTGTGCCTACTGCTGTGAAGGTTTTCTCTCAGAAATGCAGGGGAAGTCATCAAACACATTTCCTAACTGAAACTTCCACAATCTTGGCTTCAGATCTAATTCCCTTGTAAAACACAAAAGACTGAACAGTGATACTCAACTCCTGAAGTGTCAATTTGCAGCTTTTAATCTCAAAAATCCAGCCACCAAGACACAACCACACTTAAGTAACCTGTGACTCCTATCATTATTTCAAACCCAATGTCCAAATACCTGCAAGAGAGAACATTACTGTTTTGATACAACCTGACTGATAAACAGCAAAAACAGAGAATGCTGAGTTCACTAAACCACACAGACCCTGGACCAATGACTCAATTGTCCCTTCCCTTGTCTGCCTGTGTAAAATCAGCACCTCCTCACCCTGGCAACCTCAGGACTATCATCTGGCAAAAGTCTGGAGCTGAAAGGACATACCTGGCTTTCTTCAGGATTAAATATGTTCTTTGTATTTGTGCTCCAATAGTTATTTTGGCTAAAGGTCCTTTTTTTGACCAAGTAGGCCAGACTTGGGTTAGAAATACCAAAGGACACACCATGTAACTGCTTTCCTTAGTAACTGCAGCAAAGTTTGTCTGAAGTTGCCAAATGTTTAGTTATTGAAAAGCAAAATAAGCAGTATTTTTGAAGTTAAAAAACCCCTACTGTCTAGGGTTGACTCATGAGCACAAGGAAATACAGAAGGATGCTGTCATTTAGGCCACGTAGGTGGTAGAAGCTCAAGCATGGTGGTAGATCACCTAATTAGAGACGAGTTTGTAAAGTCATTCCCATACAAGTTTTGAGAGCAAAAGACTAGTGAGGAGTTTCGAGTAACTCTGACCCATTTTTAGGTATTAAACCTAATCCTACTAAAACTTGTACAGGAACAATTAGGGACAATGAAGAAGGGGGGGGGGGGGGGGGAAATGAAAATGAAAAACACAA
>JASSUY010031699.1:0-41980 GCA_032466535.1 Forpus xanthops | reverse complement strand
CCCCCCCCCCCCCCCCCCCCCCCCCCCCCCCCCCCCCCCCCCCCCCCAAAGGGAAAGGAAACACTCAAACCTCATGCATCAGAGCCCCATGCCCACTGCCTCAACCCGAGTTCTCCCACTGCCACCCCCAGCTCTAGGTGCACCCTGAGCTCCTTTGACACTCTCCCACCCACAGCCTTGCCCATAGCCCATCACCACCCTCCAGATCCTCCTCTTCACCACCTTCTTCATCCCTTCGAACCGTAGCACATACTGACCTGCTCCACATACCCTGACTTCCCTTTATATCCCCACTTCCTCCACCCTCACCCCACCGCTTCCCCGCACGCACCCCCCTATATCGCTTTTTCCAATGAATGTCCCCACAAACGCCCTTACAGACCCACCCCCCCCAGCCCCTCGATGTCCCCCCAATCCCACATCCACACCTCACACCCCTTACCGGAACGAGCTCCCGCAGCGAGCGCCTCACAGGGACGGTCTCCAGCTCACCCTCTTCCACCTCCATAGGCTCAGGCTCCGGGCCGCGGGGCTCCGCCGCCGATTCCGTTTTCACCGACACCCGCAGGCCCCGCACGGCCGCCATGGCTCCGCCAGGCCCGCCCTGCGCCCGGACACCGAGACGGTGCCCCCGCCGCACAGAGCGCCACCGCCTACAACCACCACCGAGACGGGGTCGGTAGAGCGCCACAGGAGGCGAACGCCGGGTCGGGGCCCACAGGCGGAGAGGCCATAGAGAGACGGGAACAGAGCGGCCCGGCCGGCGGTCCTCCACGGCTACGGCGAGCGGGAGTGCCGAGCCGCCATCTTCCCCGCGAAGCGCTTGCGGTTCCTCACAGGCTCTGCATCCCCTTCTTCAGCACTCGGTTACTCTCTTTGTTAAACGCATTCCCAACCCAAGGCCTTGGGCTGCTTCAAGAGTGAAGTCCCATCTCCCCTTGGCCTAAATAAACTGTATGGGCTTTACTTGTCTCCGTAAGACAAGTTTCTCGTTCCCTAATTACACTAATTAGCTCAATCCCCTCACACAACCAACCCAAATCATGTCTTGCTTCTGCCTTGGCACCATTATGTCCCCCTCGGGGACTCCGTACGTCATTGTCACCAGCAATTAGCACCTTTTTCCATCACATCCAGTGGTTTCATTACTATTCCTACTATTTTACTGGAGAAATCCCACCCGGGCTGCTCCATTCACGAGTTCTGCACCATTTCCAACCCAAATCCCAGGTTTCTGTGGCAGGTCATGGGGAAAAGAAACAAAGCTGCACCTTTGCTTCCTTTAGTATCAAAGTTATGAGCCGGGTATGGTATTGAGCCATGCAATTTACACCAGGTTTACACAGCCTCACCCTGTGACTTAGGTCAGGATTACCGTGTGCAGCACTGTGTCACCAGCAGCGCGACCCACGGATCCTGCATCCAGCTCTGGAGGGAGCAAGAGGGACGTGGAGCTCTTGGAGCGAGTTCATGGAGCTGCTGCGAGGGCTGGAGCAGCTCTGCTCTGGAGCCAGGCTGAGAGCTGGGCTGGGGCAGCCTGGAGAGAAGGCTCCTGAAGGGGAGACCTTACAGCAGCTCCTAAAGGGGCTCCAGGAAAGCTGGAGAGGGGCCTGGACACGGGATGTAGGGACAGGACAAGGGGAATGGCTTTAACTACCAGAGGGGAGACTGAGATGAGCTCTTAGGCAGAAGCTCTTCCCTGTGAGGGTTCTGAGCGCTGGCACAGGGTGCCCTGAGAAGCTGTGGCTGCCCCATCCCTGCAGTGTTCAAGGCCAGGTTGGACACAGGGCTTGGAGCATCCTGCTCTATGGAAGGTGCCCCTGCCCGTGTCAGGGTTGGAGCTGGATGAGCTTTAAGGTCCCTTCAACCCGACCCAGGCTGGGACTCCAAGTATCAAAAGAAGCATCTTACATTAGGAGCTTTCTCCATCCCCGCACCCCTGACCACCAGAGGGAACTCTTGCTACAGGAGTCCCAACTGCTCGGAGCAAGAGCCGGATCTGAGGAAAACCTCCACCGACTTCAGCAGTTTGATGTTTCAGCTGCAAACAGTGGGAGATGGGGTACAACAGTGGGAAATGGGAAGCGAGGTGGGGGAAAAAGCAGCCCGTGGTCGAAAATTTTGGCCAGTAAACCATAGTTTTAGATAGAAAAGCTTTTTTTCTGATTCAGTTTTTAGTCAGAAGAACACTAAATTTCACCATGTTAAGAAACCTCCTGATTTGCTTTAAGTCTTTGAACAATTGCACAGAATGAAGGTCTTTTCCTGCTGCAGTGATTTAATACTCCTAATACCCTGGCTTCACATAAACCACCGTAAGACACAGGAGCTGGGCAGCCACCAGCGAAAGGGGACTCTCGGTGCTATTTTGCCTCCCTAACGGGATATACCAAACGCAGAGACGAGTCCTGACCCTCCTCACGCCAGTCGGATGTGAGAGCACCACGGGGATGAACCAGCCCTGAACACGGCCGCTGCTGCCCCCAGGAGCCCGGAGCAGATCCCCCCGGCCCCGGCGAGCGCTCCCCGGTACCTCACGGCCGCTCCTCCCCTCAGCGCCTCCTTCCCGCCTCTCCCCGGCTCCTCACCGCGCGGACTGATGACGTCATGCCTTGCTCATGTCTCCCGTGTGAGCTCACTTCCGGTAGGTGAGGTCAGGGCAGGGTCCGCCATTTTGGGTGGCGGGGCTGGGTGCGGAGCGGGGGCACCGGAGGCCTGCTGGCGGCGGTGGGGGGGGGTGCCCCATGGCCGGGCAGTTCGACTCCGAGGACCGGGCGAGCTGGTACTGGGGGCGGCTGAGCCGGGCCGAGGCGGTGTCGCTGCTGCAGGGGCAGCGCCACGGGACCTTCTTGGTGCGCGACTCCGGCACCATCCCCGGTGACTTCGTGCTCTCGGTGTCCGAAAGCTCCCGCGTCTCGCACTACATCGTCAACAGCCTGGGGCCGGCGGGAGGCCGGCGAGCCGGCGGAGAGGGCCCTGGGGCCCCGGGTGAGTGACCCCCACCAAGGGCTGGCGGTGCTGCGGCGCGGTGGGCAGCCGGGCCCCGGTGTGCGGCTCCCCACGGGCCGCGGTGCAAGTTGTGGAGCTCTTTGTGGTGTGAATGGAGTTGTGCTGCCAGGGCTCCTGACCGAGCTGAGCCGTCTGCCTGCACCTGCCTGCCAGCCCCTTAACACCTGATGGTTAAGTGTTGCCTGGAGTTGAGCGCTTTTGGAGCCCTCCTGAGAGATCGTGCGGCTGTAGAGCTCACACGTTCTTGTGCTTTCATAAACCGGTTAATTATAGTCCATAGATCTCGTGTCACTTCAGCCAGGACACGGCTCGGTGGAGATGCCGCCTAAACGTCTACATTCTGACTAGATGGGTTTGTATTAGCAGAGAGTGAGGCTAAACTTCAACTTATGAATCAAAGGGTTATGTGGGTGGTTTGAGTAGTGGGAACTCTTAAGGAGTATAAGTCAGATGTGAAGTTAAGGGGGGGTTTCCCTCCTGTGTCTTTAAAGGGAATGTTTGATGTTATTCCTCAGCCTAACATCTAACAACGATATGTTTAAGTGTAATGCTTATGGAGCAGAAGATACTGATTGTGCAGAGGGAAAGCTCTGCCATGGGAAGCAGCATTTCTACATGTACAAGTGAATGAACAAGAGTCCCCAGCAGCATCCTCGGCTGTGTAAGAATGTGTAATACAAAGGCATTGACATGACTGAAGTTATAGTGGAGCTGCTCAAGTTTGGGTATTAATGCTGCAGAGTGATGTGGGTGTGTTGCTAGCATCTCAGAGAGGAACCAGCACATGATTTGGAAGTGTAGTAAACCTGTATGACAAGAGATCTGTTGAGCTACTTTGGCAGAGTAAGCAGCGTGTGACTTGTTCTTTCTGGTGTAGCTCTGGTTGGAGTGAGAGACCTATATTGGGAAGATGCAGCAGTACTTGTGGGAAGGATTCTTCAGCCCCTGCACAAGCTGTAGTTAAGAAGCAAGTAATCTAAGAAAAACGAAACTGTTGCCAATAGGTTTGCACTGTTGCGCAGTAATTTCCCCTGTTCAAGGGGACATTTCCTATTGGCAGATTTGGAAAAGCCCAAAATCATCATGTTCATCCCAGGAACCTCTGACAGAGTGCACCCAAGGCGTGAAAAGCTCCACAAGGTAGAAATTAAAGGTGGCTGAATTCAGCTGGAAGTGGAAGTCATTACTACTGTGGGTAGTAAGATGGTTTGCCACAAGATGTGGTGGGTTGTTCATGGTTTCGTGGCAGAGAGGACAGAGGTTTATGTATTGAATTGTTGCCATGCATGACTGGTGTTACACAGAGCAGAATAAGTTACCAGGGTGGCTTGTTCTGGAATCCAGCCCAAGAGGATTTTAAAGACAGTAGTGATGAGCAACACTGGAGGATATGTGTTTGTCACTTCTGGGCAGTTGTTTTCCATAGAGCAACTCATCTCTGGAAAAACCAGGGTTTTCCATGTTCCTGGGGTATCACTTTAGTACCATAGCCATCCTCGCTTTTAATGGTGTTACATTCTTAAGGTCAGTAATGTTTGCGGCATTCCATGGGCTGGTTTATGTTAAGGGTGTTCAAACATTTTGGAGTTTTGGTGGTGTTTTTAAAAATCACTAAATCCCCCTTAAATTAAATTAAATTAATTAAATTCCCCTCTGTTTTAAATGTTTATCCACTTTAGAAGAGTGTCCGCTTTTGGAGCTGTGTAAGCTGTTGACACAATAGGCTTAACAAATGTTAAACAGTATAATTATGCTTTAGTTGGTCTTTTTTGATTTTCGCTGGATGTACTGAGGATGGGTGATGCATCACTCCTGCACCACAGGGACTCCAGTGCTGAAATTTTAGTAGCTCCAAATAAATCGTGTCCATGCATTGCTCTGTTTTCACACTCAAACTAAAGAAGGATCTGGAGTGTCTGTATATTAAACTTCAAGTGTAATTAAGATTTTCTTCCAGGAAAATCTTTACTGTATTAATTGTATAGTTAATGGTATAGGGCTTTTAGCAATTGGTTCTCACTGGAAAAGCTGAATATGCCAGATCAGGTTTTTAGGTTAGTTTTTGTTAGTCTCAGGTTGTGTGTGTGCAGTTCATAACTGCTTTAACACTGCTCTGTACAGAATGAATGAGATGAGAAGCTTTGTCTTTTCTAATCTAAAAGGAAGCCAGAAAAACCCTATGATGCTTTCATACATTTTCAGAACATAAAATAAACTTGGTAACTTTTTGTTAAATTTACCTTTTGTCTGCCATGCTGCAGTTTGTATCTTCTCAAAATAGCTACGTCTTCCGGAGATGTTTTTTAGAGCATTCAAAGAAAACAGAATAGATCACTGGATTATGGGAAAGCAAAATACTGTTTCCAGTGGAAATTAACAACTGACTCAGAATTAGCTATCATTTATGTTGAAATATCACCAATTAGCAAACAAGACAAAGTACTCCATGCAGGCGTTAGTCTGGCCATGGACAATAGAGGAAACATTGAAATGCATCATATGTTTGCAATTTGACATATGAGCCCAGGGTAAAAGTGTATGATATGCACTAAACCAGAATGCCTAAAATATCTACAGAAAGACAGGCTTTCTGTTGAAAGTACAATGTAATAACAGCTAGAAACCTTGTAGTGTTGTAAAGTTTGTCTCTAAAGCAGGAAATTATGACAGATACAATGTAGAAGGTGGTGTTTTCAGTAGGTTTGCATAGTAAGAACATGCTGTTTGACTTACATTTCTAAATCAATTCCATTGTGACTGTACTTCCTGGCATCATATAATATTTACATAATGATATCCATACTCAGCTCTGTAGGCAGTGTCTTTAGATATGCGTGAGCAGAATAATTCTGATACTTGGGGTTTGAGGGTCATTTTTTGCTATTTGTTATTATCTTGGGGGGGGGTTATTTTTTGCATTAAGTTCTTAAAATGCAAACTACTGGAAGCTTGGAAAGTGTATACATAGGCATCTACTTTAATCCTCTGATTATCTGTAGAAATGACAATATAACTCCTGTAATAATGATCTCCTGCTGTACTTAGAGCTCTTTTCAGGAACAGAGAATGGGGTTTTACTGGTTTTATGGTGTGTTCTTGGGTACTTGTTTTACTCAGGCTTGCGTAGGGAGGTACTTGAGAACAGAGAAGGTGTCCCTATGGGGGTGGGGAAACAGGCTGGAATGTGATGGCTTCATAGCAGGGTTCCCAAATGCTCCAGGAGGAAACTGGCTTACATCACTGTGATGTTTTGCTTTGAAATGAGAGCCTCCTGTCCCTAGTACCCTGCAAGACAAGAACAGCTTTTCTTGCCCAAACATACTTTATAAGTTGGGGAAAAGGGTGCATGTACCCTTATAGACTAGATTTAGGTTTCTGGGAGGTCTTCCCTGCACTGAAGAGGAAGGCTTACCAAAGCTTAGGAATACGGAATAAACTGCCCCATGGTACTAATACAGCCGGAGTGAAGAGAGAAATGTAAAACCCCTGAGACATCCGAGAAGGTGAGAAGTTACTCTGTGGTTACACCACCTGCCCACGCTCCCAGAATTAGAGTATTAGGTGGTTTATACCTCTGCTTCCCCAGTATCTGTCCACTATTTAAAACGTACATAAGCAATCTTTTGCAGACTGATGTGAAGCCAAGACAGTGTGAAAGTGTTTTGTCAGGAAGGAATGTGCATCATAAACAGAGAACTGATAGGGCCCAGATTTGAAACTTTCATTCTGGGACACTTTGGATTTTAACTCTTTCCTCACCTTCCTGAGAGCAGAGGTTTCTGTGGCTCTTCTGACATGCTGGAATGGGTGCAATCAGGTTAAGTCAGAGTGCTGATGGAACTAGGACGTAAGAAAGGTAATACTCAGCCCTTTATGCTTCTCATTTAAAGGAGTCATCTTAAGAGCTGAGTGGTAGAAAGAAACTGAGGTGCAAGTTCTTCCTTCGGTTGTGCAGAGCTGAGAGAAAGGAGAGAGTTATTCCTCCTACTCTACTGGTTGTCCAGCTTTAATAGAAAGTGACTAAAGTTCCTCCAGTAGCTAGGCTTATCTTTACAGGCCTTCTCCTCTTCCTGAGAGCCCTCAGAAGATGCAATGTGCTGCTCAAACTTGTGCCTTCAAGAATCACAGAATCCTGAAGGGAAATGGCTCTGGCTTTCCAAAAACCATTCCCTTTGCTGCTGTAACTTTTTCTTGTGGTACATCTTGCCTGATTTTTTCCATTGGTCTACAGGTATGAGAAGTGTTGCAGCTCAAACAAGAAACTGAAGAATTCCTTTGAGCCTGGAATCTGTTAATCTTTGCATTTCATTAAACTAGGAAATGACAAAACTTCAAAACCCATAGTAAATAGAACTATTTCCTCACTACATAAATGAGCATCATTCAACTCATTTCCTTGTAGCCAAATACAAGGGTGAACCTGTTCAAGAGAAAAAGGAGGGAGGGGGTAAAGACATCCCAAAACCCCCTTGTTCCTCATGGTGATGCCTTTGGTGCTGACAAGGCTGATGAGTGTTACTGAATTGCTCATTTCCTGTGAGTTTTAAGGACTTCTGTGTGTACTTCGCTGGTGACTGAAGTTCTCAGCCTTCTGAGTCAGTTTGTAGCAGGTTTTAAAGATGTGAATTAGAGTTTCAGGCTGTAGATTTCTGTCACATGTAAGTTCTGTGTCCACAAAATCACTTGAGATTCAGTTTTCTCCTTATAAGAAGACTCCTTCAGGACTTGTCCTCCTAAAGTTTCCTTGACTTCTTTTGACATGAGTGTCTATGCAAGTGTTGATCCTTAAAGGTTCTCTTCTAAAATAGCAACAGATGTATGCTGATGTTTGTCACCAGGTTTGTCTGAAACTTGATATCCATAACCGTTTGTTACAAAGCACAGTTTCCTGCTTCCGATAATAGCGGAAGCGCAGCATTCCCAGATCATATTATATGCTTAGGTAGTGCACATAAGCTGTTGTGAAGCAGTGTAGGGATGCTGCTTGTCCAGCCAGAAGTCATCTCCTGTGAGACCACAGAGCTAAGAACTGCCTCTGAGGTGAAATTCCAGAGTTCTTGCTAAGTCTGGAGCTGTAAGTTACATCCCATCAACAAAACTTGGGGGTTTGCATCTTTTCAGCATGACACTTGGGGAGAATAAGGTGGAATCTTCCTTTCTTTCTACACTGGGGTCATATTTCTTACTGATACTCCCATTAACTTCCTTATCTCTTGTGATGCCAGTTTGTGTTTTGGGGTTTGTATTTTTTGAGGGTATTGCTTCTGGGTTTTGGCTCATTGCATTTGTGCTCATTTCTTTTGCAGGCCTTTCAGGGCAGTTAATGCGTGCAAATGGGCATTTTCCAATGACTTAGTTCTGCTGCTTTGAATTCCCTGGAACCAGCTTCACTAATGTGCATGTTCCTTCAGGATACCTCAAAACTTATTTATCGGGTGTATGTCTATGCTGATTGTATTGAATTTGACCTTTTCTCTATTAGAATCCCTTTTTAGTCTCTTGCACTGTTGGCTTTCCATGCTGACAGTGCTACTTTGAAGGGGGTTTTGGATCAGTGACAGCTTGAATTCTACTAGCTTTGTACTCAAGAGCTCAGTCTCAGAACTGTTAGATATTCCCTGCAGAGAACCAGACTTGCAGAGTAAGCATCTCTTTCTTGCTAAGAGTTACTCATTAAAGCATCAGTCTTCTTCCTCTCCACTACCCTCCCCCAGCCTTCCACAGTCCTTCCCATAACTGATTACAGTGTATGGGGCTTGTGGAAATAGAACATCACATGTATGGTTTTTCCCCAGCTGAGCTTGAAGAACATAAAACGGGAAAAAATGCAACACACAGATGAAAACTAATGGATATCTGCACGTTGATAGTTCTGATGACTTGAATGTGAACATCATCTATATTTTAATGTATTTGAGGTTGAGATATATAGCTTAGGCTCCATCTGACAAAGAAACTACAAGACTTAAGATTAAAAGACTAAATTACACCCATTCTGAAAAGATACGTTGTTGCTTTCCATTGCATCAAATAGACATAATGTTCTTTAATGGTACCTTTTATCAAAAAGAAGGTCATTTGTTCAGTCGTGTAAGTTGTTCACTGCTGTGCAAAGCAGTTTTCCATGCCTTTAACCCAAGATCCATTACAACAGGTAAATAACCATTATTGCAGTGATGTCCTTTTGGAATAACTTTAAAAAACTCCAACTTCCTTGAAATTGCACCAAAATTCCATTTGCTTCCTGATTTATAGTGTAAAACAGGAAAAAGGGGATTGTCTGTTACTGAACGTAAAGGCTCCTTAGAAACTCAGATGTACCGAACATTTATATCTGTTGGGTCCATATAACATCCAAGGAAATGGGGTATTTTTATCCTCATTTGGAAAGTTTGGCAGTGCCAAACAATTTCTTTTTTCCTCCTTTAACAAAACTTTTACAAATAAAGCTCTATCCTCACAATCACGATAGTGCTGTCTTTGATTAGAAATACACACAAGAGCTGAGTAGGGTAAATGTTGACCTAAATATGACCAAATTCACTATCAAGTGATGTATCTGTAAATATAATTGTCTTCCCAACTGTTTTACTTGGTTTTAACTGTTGTATGCTCTCTTTGACATGTTACTTTCTTCTTTCAGGGTTGAATCCCAGCCGATTTCGAATAGGTGACCAAGAGTTTGATTCTTTGCCATCTTTACTGGAATTCTACAAAATACACTATTTGGACACTACAACCTTGATAGAACCAGTTTCCCGATCCAGGCAGAATAGTGGTGTTATCCTCAGGCAGGAGGAAGCTGAATATGTGCGAGCTCTCTTTGACTTTAATGGAAATGATGAAGAAGATCTTCCATTTAAGAAAGGAGACATACTGAAAATCCGGGATAAACCTGAAGAGCAATGGTGGAATGCAGAAGACAGCGAAGGGAAGAGGGGAATGATACCTGTTCCTTACGTCGAGAAGTATAGACCTTCCTCTGCTTCACTATCTGCTCCGATTGGAGGTAACCAGGATAGTTCCCACCCACAACCACTGGGTGGGCCGGAGCCAGGGCCCTATGCCCAGCCCTGCATCAACGCTCCGCTCCCTAACCTTCAGAATGGCCCTATTTATGCCCGGGTTATCCAGAAGCGAGTCCCTAATGCCTACGACAAGACAGCCTTGGCTTTGGAGGTACATAATGGGCAAAACTTAGAAAGAAGAGATCTGTTCAAGGGATTTCCCTTTCAATCACGTTCTAGTTTTGTAGGAGTAAGAAAGGGAAAAGCATTGTAATACTGGTTTTACATCATGATTAATAAGTTATGGATAAAAGCTGGTTTTTTTTTAATTAATAAGTGACTAAAGTCACTTTTAAACTAGAGTTTGATTGTTGTATCATGTTCAGGTTACTGTGTCTTTTGTCAAATATCACTAACATAAGTGTTTCCCCATCCATGTTTTCACTTCTGAACTCTTTATGTTGGGGGGCGGGGGGGGGGAGAGAGGGAGCAGTTCATAATTTGTGTGTCTGAACCTGTGTTCACTGTCTTTTGCCTCACCCCTAGCTTTAAAAGGTGTGCTGGGTTGCTTCTTAGCTTTTTTTCCGCCCCTAATCTGTCAGCAGTTTAAAAGCAATCGCTGGAAGCATTGAGAGTCACTTGAACATTAGACAAACTGAGAGGATGATCCTGCATTGGTTTCTAATTGGTGAAGCAGGAACACGTAGTTCATTAGGGAGGTCTCCTGTAAAGCAGTGATTGATGGAATATGATTTGTAATAAAGTAATGATTGATGGGAATATGATTTGTAATAAAACAGTGAGTTTCCCTAAGGTTGATTCACTTCCTGACACAATCAAATACTCGACCGTGCCCCTTTTTATTGCTTTATTCTTAAAAGGAGACTAGAGTGCTCTATCTCTGCACATCAAATAGTTACCCCCCAAGTTATAGTTGAGGAAATTGAGACTTAAGGTATTCTCAGTGGCAAACCTTTCCCTTAGGATGATATGTAAATTGATTCCTTTAATCTAGGCTTTCTTTGAGCTAAAGGCTCTGGAATTTCCTGATACCTAATTGACTTCCTGTTTATATAACATTTTAAGTACTTGGGAAAAAACAGTTTCTGTGCTGAGTCAGAGCATCTCCTCTTCACTCTCAAATACTTCATTTAATTGTGTGGAGCACAGAAGGCACTTCAGTGATGTGGCAACTAGAGGTCTGTGTCTTTAGTACAGAATTGGCACATGCAGCACATTCTACAGACCTGATGATGTACGACCTGGGAGGTGGGAAATACCCTCATTATGGATAAAATTTGGCTAGGGAAGCAGTGTAAATATACTCTGAGGTACTATTACATTTGTGAATTGAGATTGACAGGATACAGAGTGTAAATTTGCAGGTTGAGGAGCATGTCTAGAAATTCATGCCAACTCAGCAGGTTTTGGAGAATGTGGAGATTTTTAACCTCAGGCTTTATACAGCCTAAACCACCTTTTTCCCTTTTTCTCACTCTCTCCAGCCAGCCACCTCCTGGAGCTTGGAAATAATCCTGCAATTACCGGATATTAGGTTTTCTTTGAGCTGCATATTTATCAAAACCTTTTGGGTTTCTTTCTGGATTTTATTTATCAGTGTACTAGCAGTGTTCTCTTAAGCTTAACATTTTAAAGTGGATCCCCACAACACTGCCCAACTCCCAGTTTGGTAGCATGAAGTGGGATAGAGTGAGAAAACACTGATAATCTAGACCACTGTGAGCAACTTCGAGTGAAAGCAAAATCCTTTACACACTGAAGAAGAGCTTATGATTGCCGCAGCTGAGCTTATGTTAGTTCAGTCCTCCCTACTACAACCCACGTGATCTGTCAAGTATGCTGTGCTTTAGTGTCCTGGGTTTGCTTGGGGTAGAGTTAATTTTCTTCCGAGTACCCAGTGCAGTTCTGTGTTTTGGCTTTAGTCTGAGAATAATGTTGATAACACACTGATGGTTTAGTTGTTGCTTAGCAGAGCTTAACCTCATCAAGACCTTCTTGGTTTCTTATGCTTTGCCAGAGACAGGACACCTGACCTGAATTAGCCAGGGGGATATTCCATACCATGGAATGTCAGACTCAGTATAGGAACTGGGGGGAGCTGGCTGGAGGGGGCTAATCAGGCATCAAGGGTGAGCTGGGCATTGGTCAGCGGGTGGTGAGCAACTGTGCTGTGCATCACTTGTTCATTCCTTTCTCTAGTATTATTATTTATTATTATTGTTATTTCTCTACCTTTCTATTAGACATGGGGCCTTTGTAGTTCTTGTAGACTTATTTAAATACTTCTCAGTTGACATTTTCTTGGTTAGAATGATACATTCCTGTCTTGCTACAGCTCTAGATTTAAGAAGAGTAATAGCAGTGATGGTTCTTTATTCTGTATATAGTATTGCATGATTATATAAAGTGTGACCCATTTGTCACTGCTTTTCATAGGCTTTCCCAGCTTCTTTGCAGCTTTTATCATTTCAAATCACAATGTTACCAAGTTGCTTTCAATGTCTGTACAGGACAAACAGCAATATGCACTTCACTCTCTGCAAGTTTCTCTTCATCTCATTTATCGAAGTACTGTTTCTTGTTGTCTCCTTTTTTCCCATTTCCTTTCACTTCATCGTGTCCCTTCTCTGTTTAGAGATCTCTTCTTCGATATCTTAGTAGAAAGCATTATGGGACTCTTATCAGTCCATTTTTGCCCAGACCTCTTTAATAACTATAAAGATAGAAAGTGGGATTCTTTCCAAATTAAAACTCTTATCCTTAAGTCTGGCACTGTTCATGGGTGGGGGTGGATCACACTGTTGCTCTTAGGCAAATACATTCTTAATATCAAACATTTTTGGTCCGAACTGCAAACAGAATATCTGTCCTCTTAAACTGACTTGGTTTTAAAGAGCTCAAGGAAGGAGGATCAGATGCTCTAATAAGTGCTGTGCTGTGTTATGGGAAAAGATTCAGCAGGAGATAACTTTGCTTATATCTGGACCTGTTCAAGGTGTTGTCAGTCTGTATTAATTAAAAGATAGAAGGAAATGAGTTCAATCCATTGTTTTTCTTTGTAACAGTAGCAGAACTCTGCCATCTTGAACCTTACCAGTGGACTACTTGGAATAAAACCTAGCATTAAGAAGTCTTTACATGAACTTTTAGTTGTGCTTTGAAGCATATGGGATATATTTAGTTTTAAAACTTCTAATGAAGACTGAGACAAATAGGGCCTTTTAGCAGGAGGAATGCTATTCCTGAGTGCTGTGCTTGGCGGGATGATGTGCAATAGACAAATGATACCGTAAATCAACCTTTAAAGTGAGAATTCAGAGAGAACATCCATTTCTAGTCTAAATGCTTTAAAACTTGTGCAATTCTAATAACAAGTGCTCTCTCCTAGTGACTTGTAGGTTATATACTTTTCTGTTGAAGGCTGATACATAGATTATATTCAAGTCTGAAGCAATTCACAGTTATCTAGGACAGTAATAGGTGATGGTTGTGATTAGGAAAGATTTTCTTCCTTCAGGTATTGTCACAATTAATCTTCCCCTTGTTAAGTTACAGCTGATGTACTGGTTTGGTCAACTGAGGTTGGTATAATCCCCCAGTGATTATTTGCAGTAGCAGCATTATCCATCCTGCTTGATTAAACTCAAGAGCAAAAATGAGCATTCGGAAGTCCAGGAAGGCTTCCTTTTGCTTGTAACAAATAAGTAAAAGGATTTTCTTCAAAATATGATTCATTAAAGTGTCTTTACTAATGGTAAGAAGGGAAAAAATGGAGTCCCAAGCGTGCCTCTCATTACCAGAGAAGTAACCATCAGAGGTATGGGAAGCTTAGTTAAATGTCCATGGAATGGTTTGGATTTATGAACTGCTAAAAGCTGTTCTGGCAAAAGATTGCAAGTGATTAAAACATTTAAAATTAATTGATATTTGTAACATCTTAAATTGGTTTCCTTGTTCTTCATTCACTGTGTGGCAAGTGAGAATAATGAGATTCTATTTTGGATGAATTTGGAACACAGTGATGAGCATCTGTGTAAACTAGCAATTGTATATTCAGTGAATTTCTGGATGAAATGCGGTAATGCTTGTGGCTGTGCCTGGAGAGTTTATTTACAGTATTGGAGAAAGAAAATAGAGTGTATCTGTCCCAAAAGCATTCTCCATCTGTGACCTGGGAAGAGTTCTGAAAACTGCTGTGTGTTATTTGTAACTAGGATTACTCATAGAATTCTACAGAGGGGTAGAAATGGGCAGACAGCTTTTCAGTGTTGCACTTAACACCTCTCTAGTGACAGTCTTTACAATGTAAATTGTGCTGTCTTAGGTTGTGTAAGTGCTCCTTAATTAATGTACCTTTTAAGATTCAACAGTTTTAGGGACTGATTAGACCTAGACTTGCAGCCCTGACCTGAACTACCTGACTGCACAGCCTTGGAAAAGGGGCTGCTGTACAGTGCTCCACCTTTGTCAGAGGGAGATGGTACCTTTAGAACTGGTTATGTGAATATTAAGTTGGAGATGAGACTGCAAGATACATTGCTGTGTTTCTATTTAGCGTGGTACATGAGAACGGGATACTTTTAAACTAGAAAATACTTTTCCATCATTCCATAGTAACCATTCCTTTTGGTTTTTAGCCAAACAATTCAGGTATAAGAGGGAAAGGGCATTAATTGTCTTTTCCCATGGTATAGTAATAATCCGTTGCTGGATTCTATCTGTCTATCTATCTATCTATCCATCCATTTCGCACTTACCCAGATCTTTTCCAATACAACCTGAAAAGCATTTAGTAGAATTTCTAAGTCAAGGAGCTGTTTAGCTTGCAGATTACCCCTCCTTTAGCTCCTTTCATAAGGTGGTGGATGGAACATAAGCAGAGTGCAAATCTCTGTCCATTCAGTGCCATGCATTTATTGTGATGGTGCTCTGGCAGGTTGGCATTGGATTGCAGGCTCTTCAATTTAGGTAGCGCTCATCTAATCTAGATACACTTCTTTCTCTTCTGCTTTCTTCAGAAGTGAATAACATCAGGTGTAGGCTATAACATGGTCAAGACTAAAACTACTTTGTATAGAAGTATATTTGGTCCACTTGGGTTTTATAATTGTAACACATCCTTATTTCCTACCCTGCAGGTCGGTGAGCTGGTAAAGGTCACAAAGATTAACGTGAGTGGTCAGTGGGAAGGAGAGTGTAACGGCAGACGTGGCCACTTTCCATTCACACATGTCCGCTTGCTGGATCAACAGAATCCCGATGAGGACTTCAGCTGAGTGTGGCTCAACAGTTGCGCTTCCAGATGGGAACAATCTCAACTCGTTTTTATTGCAGATGCCATCAAGACTATGTTCCGACAGATGTTGAAAGCGGTATCGCTTGTCTAAGCATTCTGATAACCTGCGAACCCCTGGGACTGAACACCACCATTCCTTAATCAAGGGTCATGTAATTCAGGGTACGACAGTAGATAACTCGTGTGTCAAGTGGCAGAACTAGTACATGATAATAGGTTGTAATGCCTGCTTCTGTCCATGTGCACAGCAGACTGGACCTTGCCAGCAGCAGCAGTTGGAGAAGGCAGTAATGTAGATGTTAAGGTAACATTTATAGCTCTCTCCGGTCCTATTGCTTTGTTGCTTCTTCCTCAGGCAATGAACACCAACCTTAGACAACTCAATATATAGATAGAAATGTCACAAATTTATCCTGGAGCTTTCTCCATATTGTTGTTTTTCTCCATCCTGAATCCTCTGTCCTGGAAAGGCTGTGGAGTACTTTGCGTGGTCAGTTACCTGTGCGCAGTACAGATCCACGTAGAGCCCATTGAGGACAGCCTTATGATTTATCAGTGCTCATCATTTTAATGGTAAATGACAGATCAAATCAGCCTTGGAATTCTAGAAGTTTGTGGACACTAGATTGATTCCTTCAGTACTGTTGATGCTTCAAACGTAGCAGCTGATTTTAATTGAAATTTTTCTATTAACACACCAGTATCTCTTTTTATCCACAAATATAAAGCTTATGGAAGTGTAAACATCCATATCAGTGCTGAAACATACGTGCGTAGCACTTTAATGCGTAGCTTTAAAGCAGTGTTTGAGTCACTAAATATACTAAAACATTGACACTGCTTTCCAGTAAGATTAAGTTATATAGGGCCAGTTTAATTTTTCTGGAGTTCTTCAATAACTCCTCTTGTACAGTACTCTTACAGTACAACTCAGTGTCAAACATGGTGAACTGACAAGCCAAATAGTGCTTTTCATTTTAAAGTTACTCTGGGGACTCTCCTGGTTTAATTCCCATCTGTAAAATATTTGATAGCGAATTCACAAGGATTTTATTTTTAATAAACTAATGGAAAATACTTGTGTGCTTCTGGATTGATTCTCAAAAGGCATAATAGAGTAACTATGGCTTCCTAGCTCATAATGAGAATCAGTGCATTGAATAGATGGTATTATGCACTGCTTGGTTTTGGTTTTCAGTCTGTTCTTCTAATTATCTGGTTTTCTCTAACATAAATCAGAATGGATTCAGTAAGTTTTGTAAACTGAAATGAAACACTGAAGTAACTCCCCCTTGCCTGTACCCTGGATTGCTTTCCAAGCACAGCACTCTAGTGACCAAACTTAAGCAAACAGATTTTGTAACTTTGCCTACAGTGTAATTCATACACAACAGTTTTTCTGAATAGTAGCAAACTGAAAATGTTCTTTGGGTTGATAGAAGCCATGTGCTACAACAGCTCATTGATTGTAAATGCTGCAAGGGCTGGTTCGCATGGCAAAGGCTATTGCTGCAAGGCACCGACCCGGACAACAGAATCCTGGTAACACTTTACCTCAGAACTGTAACATGCTGGAAATCATAATATTTCTGTTCTATTTAAGTACTAGTTGTTTTACTTCAAAACTAATCCATCAGCAAGCCTGACTAATTTTCAGGTCATGGGCACTCATTAATCTGTAGCCTAACACCAATGTTCATCATGCTTTTCCATCACCAATCTCATAAGCACTACTGAAGATGATGAGAAAACTGACCGTGGTGACAGAACAGTAATAGCGAATTGCAGTACTACTAGTCTAGCTCGGGGTGCTCTTCTGGTTAGAGTGATCTGCCAGTGACTGTGGGATCTTTTCTAGCTTAGGACAAGATTTACTTTGAGGAAAAGAACTGAGAAACTAACTCTAGGTCCTGTAACACATTGGTTTTGTTAAGGCTAATTTGTATTTTTCCTCTCACCTGGATATTTACTATGACTGTTTGTTTTTTCAATAGCTACATTCTAAATAACAAACTTAATACCGAGTTTAGCAGTTGCCCATTTAGGCTTAGATTGCAAAAGAAACGTAATGAACTGTGTGTTCTTACAGTAACATGGTTTGTTCTGAAGTATTTTTTCCAGTTGCAGCTGATGAAAGCCCTGATGTTTGAACGTTTCCAATCACAATTATTTTAAGATACCAAAAGAACATTTTTCACATGGCTTTATTATGCAAATCTTGCCTTTTTAATACAAAAGACACAAATTGAATCAAGTAGCAGATACCCTGCAAACTTTGTAAATGTGGTTTTGTCAAGACTGTATAAATGGTGAATATTTGTACACTTGAAAGAGCTAATAAAAGCAACTAGAGGAGTCTTAATAGCTGCTGTTGCACTAGAATCTGAAGTTCTTGTCAAGCAGATTCTTAGGCAACTGATACGTTAATGCAACTGTTTTTCACTATTCACTTCTAAGCCGAAATGTGATTTTTGTTTCATAGGTGATAGAGATGTTTGCTTTCGGACGAGATAGACATTTCAGCTTCTCAAAGCTCTTAAAGGAAAATAGGTAGAACCTATGTTCATGAACATGTAGATGAAATCTTTTTGTGGCCTTTGTTTAATCCTCTTCTGTTTGTTTCCTCCCGGATGCGTGCAAAAAAGAATCATTGCTAAGAATGCTGGTCACAATCTTTTGTCTCTCTTTGGCTGTGTTTTGGTCTCTTGTGCATAGGCAGGTGTTAGAACTAGAACAATCATTTCTAGAAATACACCGTGAAAGCAGAATGCTCAATTACACTGTGTTCTCCTGGTGCATTTACACATTATATCACACTAAGAAGTACAACTGGCTGCTATGGTTTTTTAATCTCTCTTTCATTTTGGTAAACCCCAGCCTTTTTACTAATATTTGCCCTGGTTAAATCTTGTTAATCTGTTTGAATTGTATTTGTTAATAATGCAAATATTTCTAATCATCTTAAAACACTTCATTGTTTTTGTTAATGGTTTTGGAGAAGGATTCTAACCAAACCAGTTTGAAGAAAAATACGAACATGTGCCATTGTATTATAACACTATCCACTTTCTTGACAGTTAAAGTCTTTTTTTATTTTTTTTGTAGCATGTAATGTATATGTTCATAGTACGTGAAGTAAATAAAAGTATAGCCAAAACTTTGACTTGGTGTCATTCTCAATCAGTTCTCGTTGGGGTACTTGCATTAAAAATAGAGCCATGAGTATGGCATTTTGAATTGGCCATGCTCATACAAAAACAATGTAGATGTAAGTCAAACCAAGGTAACTAACTCACAAACCAGTAAGAAATCAGAAAAATAGAGGTTTTATAGTCAAGTAAAATCACCAGTAAAACCAAGGTGACTTTCTGTAATAAGTTGCTTGAGTCAAGGGGGTGGGGAAAAAAGTCTATCTCACTGGAAAGGAGGACTCAAGAAGAACATTAAAGATGGGACTTTGTAGCTGTGTCACTTCTACCTCCACAGATTTATCAGGAAAGAGTCTGGTGATTCTTTGGATGCTGTGTGACAGTCTGGAAAAATAAAAAGCTGTTTAATCATTCCTAGAATTGTCAGTAAAAACATACATTAAGTTATACAAATTGATACCCGAGAGAATCTCATACAGGAATGGTCAGGATGATTTCTCTCTGAGGGTGGGAGAGCACTATTTCAATGAAAAGCTACAATGTGCAGTCTACTGTCAAAGGAGAAAGCACCAAAAATGAGGACCAGAATGTCTATATCCCAAATGGGAGAACATTTGTGACATGAACCTGCATTAGACCTACTTTTGCCATTGTAATCCTTAAAAACTGCAAGGGGACAGTGGCCTCTCAAGCACAAGGATAAGAATCTTGGTGGCAATATTGTATATAAAGCCAGTTTAATTTGGAGTGTGCACCAAAGCACAGCTCCACACCAGTGGGTTCCCATTAAATTTTCATAGGTAAAAGTGCTGCTCCCAGCTTTGCTCCAGTGTTCATACAACTTGGCTGCAGCAGAGCTGCAACCCAAGAGGGCCTTTTAAATGAGATTTCCTGAGATACTCAGTAGGAAGAGGTTCCATAGACCCTTCCACACTCCCCCTCTGCTGCTTAACCTTGGCCCAGTATAAGCGTCTGCTGCTGCAACACACGACTCACACAGAAACCTATTGTCCCTCCTTTCCTTTCCCCCTCTTTCCACCAACTGTTTTCAGTGTAGTAGTGGTAAAAGTTGAGGGAGCAAGGGACAAGTAGCAAATGATGCTGCATTTCCCTGCATTAGACTGTTTATTCCTTGTGATTGCCAAATCACTGACCAACTTGCAAATGTTTGTATGCCATCTGTAACAAGTACATTCAAATATATTTAGGGTATTTAGACAACAGGTTATCATTTAGAAAGTGTATCATTTTCACCATATAAGCATGCTTAAAGTAACCTCATTTATATGTATTGTTGAGGTTTCTACAACTCAAGTAGCTGCTGAACATGAGGATCACAGAAAAGTTCATCTAAATTGATGCAAATCTAATTTATTGTGCACAGCTCCCATACAAAACTAAGTCTCTTGCTAAAAAATAGACTTTCTGTGGTCAAGATTATGAAGTGCAGAGGTGATTTTCCATTTCAGAATGAATTCTAGTATATTGATGCAAATATATGGTGATTCTGTATACTGCTGGGGTCTTTTGGGTGCTTACCTGAACTGCTTTTGTAGTAGTACCATGTATTTACAAAGAATTCAGAGGTAAATATGCATAATGAGTCCCAATTTTAGCAAAATCAGCATATTTTATCGGATTTTGACTACATTGAAAATAGCAGCTTTTTTTATTTTTTTCTTGACATCTGCTTTTGTCCTTAGTCCAGACACACCAATATCTTTGTTTTTTTCTTTGGTGGAGTTGTGATTAGATAATCCTGAGATAAGAAAAAGAGTTGAGGGCCAAAATATCCCCTGGAAAGAGACCATTGATTTTGTGGGTTGTCAAACAGTGATATAAAAAGAATTCCATTATAGTTTTACACTTATTTGTAAGGTTCTGTTCATTTTACACACCCTAAAGCTCTTGTTCACCAACTGAAATACTGTGTTAAAACGAATCAGGAAACAATAGCCTATTAAAGAATACATGCTTTAAACAGTGCTTTAGGTTTGTGCCCTCAGTCACCCATCAGGAGCCTGTTTCAGTGGACACAATACAATAGAGCAAATAAGAGGGTACCTATGCTGTGTCCAAGAGGTGCCAGTGCTGCTCAACCTCTGCTGCTTATCAAAGGCTGCAAAGATCTTTGTGTGCTTCCACACCTTGGGAAGGCCGAGTCTTTATCCTGCCCATCCGGAGACACTGGGGAAAGACACATACAAGACTTCATTCCCAGCTACCCTCAGCAAATCTTTGAAGATTAAATTTATGCTTTACTCCCTTTCAGTTTCCTCAGACCGTTCTGATTTCAGAAATTGAGGCGTTATCTCAATTCTCTCAGAGCATTCTCCGTAAGTACTCTGTGAACTAGTGAAAAAAAATGCAATTTTAACTTCCAGTTCTCCCAGCCTCTTAAAACTGTGAAATTACCATGTCCTACGTCAGACACAGCACTGGAGGTGATACTTTGCTTGAGTAAACAGCCTGGAGAAACCGCAGCACGCTGCCAAATCAGCCCGTCTGCCTTTCATTGCTAGATTTACCATTGTGCGCGGAGCATACCCGGTGATTTGTACGAAAACACACACAGAGGTATTCAAACAGCGTTTGAGGGCAGCAGAAACGCGTTCCCTGAGAGAAAGAGGAGCGCTGCCGTTCTTCATCGGCGCCCTCAACCTGAGGGCTGGCGACCCACCCTCAGGCGAGGCAAGGCCAGCGGGGACCCTCCGATCAGCCCAGCCCGGCCCCTGCCGCCATCGGCAGCCCCGCACCTCGCCTCTCCGCCTCCTCTAGAACAACGGCGCCGTCGGCTGCGGCCCCACCACAGCCGCGCTGGGGAGAGGCGGCGGTTCCAGCCCCGCCATCCCCGGCCGCCCGCCCGTTGCTAAGGAACCGCCGTTGCCATGGGAGGCCGCAGGACGCATGCGCGCACTTGCGGAAGTGCCCGGATGCAGCGGGAGGAGGTGCTGCCGCCATATTTGCCCGGAGAGCAGCGAGCTGGTAGCTGCTGAGCCCCCCAGACCCATCGGCTTCCATCCGCCCCGTGCAGTCCCCGACGCCGCCCCTCCTGCAGGACATGGACGATCGGGAGGACCTCGTCTATCAGGCCAAGTTGGCTGAGCAGGCTGAGCGTTACGATGGTGAGCGCTGGCGGAGGCCGTGCAAGGCCAAGGGGAGAGGGAGGGAGCGGCCACAAAATGGCGGCTGGGCGGGGGAGGGGGGGCAGGGGCGGAGGAGGAGGGGGGCCCAGACAAAATGGCGACAAGAAGCGCCCCAAGGGGGTGGTGGAGCTGGGGGTGGGGGCCCTGAACGAGTGGGTGTCCTGGGCCTGGGCGGGGCCCGCTTCGGGGGGCGGTGGCGGCAGAAACCGGGACTAAAATGGCGGCCGCGAAGGGCGAGTCCCGAGGGGGAAGGGGAGCCGCCCCCGCCTCGGGGGTCTCCACAAAGAGACCCCGGTATCCCTCATCGTGCCGCCGACCGCTGCTGCTTGAGGCGGTTCTGTTCGGGCCGGGCCTCGCGTAGCGCGGCGGCGTGGGGCTCAGGTCGGGCTCGCCGCAGACAACGCCCAGTGCCGTGCTCTCCGGGAGGTGGGCGCCCGGGTCTCGACCCCTCGGGAGGGGATGCTGCGGAGAGGCTCACTCACCGTATGGGGTCCCGGCGTGGGGGGGTGGGGCTTTTCTTTCTCTTCCTTTGCCTTCGGTTGGAGATACTGCTGCTCCTGGCAAACCCGGAGGAAGCGAGCTCTCACCCTGGAGGGATCGAGTACATGATACTTCATTGCCTAAAGGAAATGTGTATGCTTTCGTTGTGTGGTAGGAATTATTACAGGTCACTTTATTTTCCTACGTCGTCTTTTCATCCTTTTCCCCGTGTAACTTTGGGTGCAATTCCTGATCATATCCGGCTGAAAAGTGTCAGAGTGGAGGAACTGGTACCCCTGGATGATGTCTCTAGGTCCCAAAATGTCTGTCTCATGTCTGTTTTATTAACCATGCTCCCCTTGCGTATAATAGAAAGGGCCTTTAATTTTCTCAGTGGTGTTCCTCTTCGGAGACTGTTACTTTTGCCTTAAGGCTTTATGATTACTCATTTAAAGCAAAGTAAATCCCTTTGTATGTTGTACTTCATTTAGAAGTAGAAAGCCACTCCACATGTTTGCTGTTCATAATTTTCATAGACAGCATAGACAAAATCGACCAAGTTTTGGTCAAATGATGTATTTTTACAAGAGTTCTTAGAAAACTCCTACTAACATTATTATGGAACACCTGAACAATGCATGTTTTGGGGAGGAAAACCGAAACTAACGAAAAAAGAGAGCCAAAGTAGGGCTCCCTTCTTTGACTGTTCCAATAGGGAAATGAGGTAGAACTAAGAATTCCATTACATGGGAGGAGTCAGTCTTCACAAGTGTAAGAAGTGAGAGAGAAAATGCCGCCCCAGCCCCCTCCCGCCCCATCCAGGTACTGGGGTGAACATAATTGACTTGGGTGTAGGGATACATGCGGTTCCATAGTCCACAGTAAGTGTGGAGTTACTGAGGATTTGGATTTTTTTCAGTGTCTTAAGTAGCTACCCTGAAGGATATGAGATGAGAAGATGCATTCCTTCCCCCTCTGGTCCCCAGTCCCAATTCCAGTAGCATTCCTGGGCTTGGTTTGGTGGGTAGGGAGGAAGGAGTTGTCTACCTGGTACAGATGAGTCAGTGCAACTGAAAGTGTTGGCTTTGGTTTGAGTGGAAACCTAGGCTGTCTGCTTGGCCAACATCCTGGAGGATTCATCATCTTTGGAAGTTTTTGAGGCAGGACTGTCTTCCTGGTGTTAAGGCAGTGGTAAATCAGTTCTTTAGGAAGTAATCAGATTCTACCACATTGTAGAGATCTGCAGTGCAAACCAACCAGACTTCTGTCAACTAATAAAAATTGATTGGTAGGGAATTGCCTTGGTGCAGTATTTTCCTCAGTGGACTTTCTGTTCTACCAGCATCATGAATATTGGTGAAACAAGGTGGCTAGATGAAAGTGTGAAAGGTTTTTTACGCAGTGCTGCATCTCAGTGGTGATGAGACTGTTATCATTTAGGAGGAGCAGGAAGCTTAATTGGTGCCGTGGTTTTTAGACTTGCAAAGTTTGCTGGTATCAAGCTGAGTAAATAAATTTATGGTGCACCTTCCAGTTCTGCTCCCAGTTCTAAATGTATGTCCATGGCTCTCATATCCAAGGCCTGGAAGAATGTGTACTGTAGGTACTGATTCAGCATCTAATTCTGTATTCTTGTTCAGTGAAACAGTAAACTATTGGCATAATTTTTGTTTATATGAAATATTGAATTCTGCCAAGATAGCTGCTCAGAAATTCTCTGAACAAAATTGTTGGGAAGCAGTGTGGTGAAATAAGTTAGTCTTAATTTTGCTCTTCAGTTTGATCTTTAAGATAAATGACCATAGTTATTAATTGACCTGCATAAAGTGGTGTGGTGGTACATACTGTCCACAGGTATGTGGGAATACAGATCTCCTGTGTAACTTGAGTATGAGTGTGGAATGACCATATTTCGTGTTTAATAGTAGGATAACATTAACTTTTGTCCCATCTTCTTGTGACTTCAAAAGGGTGGTGTGTGGTGGATTGCTTTTTTTGTATGGTTCATGGTATTTATAGCAGCACTTATGGTGGGCATCTAACTGCAGCTTCTTTGGTGTTACTTACCTGACCCATTTAAAGGATTTGTGAAGTCTTGGAAGCTGTATTTGGGGAATTGTTGGGAGTTAATCCTGTATCTGTGCTCTCCTCAGTATATTGGCCCAGATTAAGGGGACAACTTTCTAGGTACTTCTGTGGTGTAAGTATCACTTAAGCCCTGATCTCTAGAGATATTAAGAGATTTGGGTAACTGACTATCTTCACAGATCTGCTTAAGCATGTCATGACAAATCACAAAATGCCAGGAAGCTTACTTAGAATACAGGAAGCTTTGTGAGAAATCTCACTTACTGCTGTTCCTTCGAAGACTGTTATTAATAGAATAATACATTAATTATAACCTATCTTTTTCCCCCAGAAACAATTGGAGTGGGTAACATGTTGTTTTTTTGAAATTGTCTTGCACTTTTTTTTTATATGTAAGTGACTCAAATGTATCTTGATTCTTGTAGACTGCTGCTGAATGTTGAAACCATTTCTTCATTATGGAAGCTGAGTAATATCTTTTAATCAGGAGAGAAGCAAGCTATGAGTGTAAGCAAGAACGTAGACTCTGAACAGCAGTTTTGTACTACATGTCTTGAAGTATATGGCTTAAGATTTACATATAGTGTAATTTAGGTGAGGTGAAAGAAGTGTGGGTAGGTTGTTTCCCCCAAAAGCAGATAATAGGTCAAGGCACAGGTAAGGGAAAAAAAGCTCAAACTGTTGGACAGCTCTCCTCATTCCTAATACATCAAGTTAATAGCAGACTCTTAAGTGTCTTTATAAATCATCTCTCAGGGAAGTGTTTCTATTGTGAAGGCAGTAGGGTGTGCAGCAGTGGGCTCCGTTCAAGATTTGAACTCATTAATATCTGTTTGCAGAGGACTTGTCTCTTTCAAGCAAATACCAAGCACACTTTGTGTTGTTTGACTTAATGTTGAACAACAAAGTTGGGCTTTGTGCCTGTTTTTTTTTTTTTTTTCTCCTTCCCCCCACACTAATGGCTAATACTTATACCTGTCTGTCAAAGGTTTTACTGTTCTAGCAATTTGGGATATGACTGCTCTCTTTGTCTCAAAATTGGGTAGATGTGAAAGTGCTAGAAGGAAGAAAAATCTTAGCGTATCTCTAAGAAATGTAGGAACTTCAGAGGTAGATAAAATATGGGCAAGACAATTAGGTTGGAATTAGGAGGAATTATTTTTTTAAGTCATAATTGTTCTCATAGTGGGCCATAAAAATTGACTTCTCCTTGCAAGGAGCTGTGTGAGAGGACCTTCTAGAATGGGATTCTTGTATCTCCTGAGGTACCAAGAGCAACCAAAGGAGACAAACATCTATAATTAGATGCTTTGGTTCTCTGCAAGGAGTCCAGAAGCTGAGTTAGGTGTCCATTACATTTGAGTACACTTGAGTGTATTAACAGATTAGTTGGTAGCAGATCTCAGTCAGGCTGAGAAATACACTCAGTCTTTAACTTGCCTTTGTATTGCTTTAAACTAAATCTTTTGTTACAGATACCAGAAAACCCCTGGTTTACTTAGAAAAGCACATGTTCACAGCTTGAAGAGGTGATAGTGGTGACTTAAATCACATTCATGTTGCAAGAAAGACTTGGGATAGTCCATAGGATTGATTATTCAGAAAATGCCACTGTTGCTTGGATAAATTAGCCATAACCCATCTATTTCTCCGAGTGCATAAAGGTATGAGTATGCTTTCTAGAACTGTATATTGCAGAGTCATGCAATCAATGTTGGTAGTATCTTGGCTGTGCCACTGTATACAGTGAATACTAGTATAATCTGCTGCTGTCTCTGCAAAACATAGTCTAAGCCACTCTGCAGGATGTATATTCCTTGGTATTTTTTTCCTCTTCTGCCTGTTGTCTTAACTTGTGGGAATGTAGCTGTTGGATTCTTTCATGCTTGTATAGAACTTGTACATTTTGGTAAATGTGGCATGTTGTATGTAGTTTTAAGATTGGATTATCAATATTTAGTGGCTCAGTAGTTGCACCCTGCTTTCAATATTGACTGTACTTGGGATGCTTCAAGCACATCAAAACGTTGAAGAAAAATCCCAAACCTGTGTGATGTATGGGGAATGCTATCAATGGGTAAATATAAACAGTAAATGCTGTATTCATTTTATGCTTTTGGAAACTGACATGCCCCTGTTGAAAGAGGGGTGTCCTCTCTTCCCTAGCTGTTTTTCTCTGCTCTGACTAGAACTTGGGTTCTAGGCTGACTCTTAGAGCCTGTTCAGTTCTCTAATTTATAAGCTTATTTGTTGGTTTTCTAAGTAGTTGTTTTCTGAGCTGGTGACCTGAACCAGCCAGTTGAGAGGTCAAAAGAAGTGTTTAGCTGTGAAAGCTGAGAATAGACAGGGATAGAGGGAAAGCCTCCCCCTCAAGCTGCTGGCCGGTTTAGCTGTCTCTTAGGTCTCACTTGCCAAATGCAGGATTTCTTAAGAGAACAGGAAAACCCAATGTGGGTAGTGTAACGGTGTGTTCTGAAGAAGAGTTCCTAATGGATGGAATGGTGAGCTTTACCTTTTCTTGGCTTAAATTTGGAGCTAATAGTTGCAGTGAATAGAATGCTGGGTGGAGGCCTGCAGTTGTAGAAAAACTCAAATCTGTAGGCATTAATCTTTACAGATGCACTCATCACTTAATGAAGGAAATGGAATCATAGAATAGTTAGAGTTGGAAAGGACCTTAAGATCATCCAGTTCCAACCCCACTGCCATGAGCAGGGACACCTCCCACTAAATGATGCCACCCAAGGCTTTGTCCAGCCTGGCCTTGAACACCGCCAGGGATGGTGTTCATATACACTTACCTCTATTTCTTCAGCTCTTTCTGTATTTGTTCTTAGTATTTTGCCGCTTGTGCTAAGTTACTACTTACTATTTCCTCCCATTTTTCTGGATCTCAGATGTTAGTATGTTCCCAGCATGGATCACTGTGTGATTCCACTGGTGATTCTCATTTTGAACACTTAAGTTTTATATTCATACCCTGTTTCCTGTCTTTCAGCCAAGTGTTTATCCATGTGAGGACTTTCCTTCCTATTTCGTGGCAGTTGAGTTCCTCAGAGAACCTTGGGTGAGGGACCTTGTCAGGTGCTTTTGGGGAATCCAGGTAGACTATATCCATCAATCCTTCCTTGTCCATATGCGTGACTCGTTCGATGTGTCACAGGAGATTTGTGAGGTGCTACTTGCTTTTCCAGAAGGCCATGCTCTCCTTATAGTGTTTATGCATATACCCACTCATTCAGTAATTCCTGTTAGCTTAGCCTCTTGTGAGTATTAAGTTAATGGTTTTGTAGATCCTCTTGACTGTTGGAACCCTTCTTGAAAACTAACATAGCGTTACAGCTGCTTTGTGTTTGTTGTTGCTATTAAAGTCTTAAATGAGACATTATACCCAGCAGTTTAGAATACTTTCATTTGAGTTTTTATGACTTACTACTGATCTTCCTTCATTCATTCCAAGAATGAACAAGTACAAGACAGTACTGAGTCTTCTCTGAATACTGGTTATGGTGCATGATCTTCTGTGGTGAACACATGTGGGAAGATTCCTTTCTGCTCTATTCATATCCTTGCATCACACTCAGCTTTTAGTAGATACTGGCTACTCCTTTGGTATGGTCTACTCTTGCTTAAGTTTTGTATCCTACATTGCAAAGATTTACCTAGAAATGTCCCTATCAACTGTGTCCTTTGTACAAATTGTATGTGTTGGCCTCTAGCAGATGGTTATCAAACATATCCTTCTCAATACTTGTGAACTTCCCCATTGGTTTTTAGTTTAAGGAATAATCTTTCATCTTTCACATTAAAGAAAACAAAAAAACACAGTGCCAAGCAATGTACCAGGCTGTTTTAAATATCTTTCTTAGGTAGCACTCAGTGTAGTGGTAACCACTGTCTAGATCCTTTGTGCTTTCCAAGCTGGGTATGCATGTCTCCACTGTTACTCCGTGGTGGCTGGAGGCGAGTCCGCTGTCTTTGCGATGAGGCGCACCTTAATCATAATAGTAGAATTTAGAAGCTTTAAAAAAGG
Organism: Forpus xanthops; assembly: GCA_032466535.1. Taxonomy (NCBI): domain Eukaryota; kingdom Metazoa; phylum Chordata; class Aves; order Psittaciformes; family Psittacidae; genus Forpus; species Forpus xanthops. The sequence continues at coordinate 13,751 of JASSUY010031699.1, read as the reverse complement.
GCATGGACGTTACTGCAGTTTTGTAGTATCTTAAGGAATTGCTTTGTTAAATGCTCTTTTTTCTTAGCATATCCAAACCCAAACAGACCAGATGTCTGTTATTGTGATGCTTCTTATAACAAGCAGCAGCAAATGCTTGGGGAAGAGTATAAATCTAGGGTGTGTCATTCTCCAGAATATTCCCTTATCCTTCCACATCTTACACATTGGGGATTTCCTGCTCTGGTACGATCTGACAGTGGCACAATAAAATGACAGCCACAATCAACTGAAGAAACCTGGAAGGTAGCCACGTAAACAACAGTATTTATCTTTCTGAACCTGTGTAACACTAGTTTTTCCATAGTGCAGCATAAGCATCTCTGGACTGTGAGCAGTGAGTTGTCACTACTGCAGTAATCCTTATTACTAAAATGTAATCTCAGATTTGCATTTTGTCTTGAATGGTCTCTGAGGTTTTCACATCAGGGTGAAAGGTAAAACTGCACTTACAACATAAAATATTTGTTCTGTTAGCAGGCATAGATGGCTTTGTTGGAATTAGTTCTCTATTGGTGAAGATACAGTTATGCTGTCCTTTTGCTTTTGTATTGTCTGAGTGATTAAAGGCTTAAACTTTCAGGGCTGGATTATGGCATTACTGTGGAAGACCAAGGTATGTGCATAATATTACTTTATCTTGTTGAAATATCAGCCCAGATACTAGTATTCCAAGTAAAATTTGGTTCTGTGCTAAACTGGAAACATTCTTCTCCAACAGGTTTGTATAGATAGGCTGATAAATTTTTTTTGATTTGGGCAAGATTCTTGTTTATGGGTGGGATTCTAATCTGTAATGTGTGCTCTGCTCAATGGATAAAGCACAGTTTGTAAAGGTTTTATTAAACCCGTGGTAGTTTTTTTTGTTACTGTCTGTGATTTGGAGAGGCAAAATCTACTGTTAGAGGTAGGGATTTTCTTCCCCCCTCTGGTAAGATCAGAGTCACAATGGAGACCTGTTGGAGACTGATAATGTTGTTCCTGCCAGGAGAAAAAGATTGAGCCTTTGGTTTCTGTTGCTGATGTGGCTTAAACCCTGGGAAGATGGTGAGTTTTGGCACCCAAGGACAAAAATGACAGTTAAGTTTCATTAGTTTCCCACTGCTTGTGCTGCCATGACACAGCAGAACATAATGGCATCAAATGGTGGGGGTGGAATGATGAGTAGGAAGGATAAATAGGCCACAGAACAGTGAGGTAAGTAGGCTATGTTACCCTGTGCATCACCATGCTTTTAGCAGACTCTTAAGTAGTCATTTTAGGGTCCCTCTACCTGGCAGATAGCTGAGAAACCGTTATCCTGTTGAGTAGGTGGTGTAGTTGGGTCTTAATCTCATTCATTAATGCTCTTCTTTTCATCTGTGGAATCCCCAGGAGTTTCAGAAGCTGGAAGGTAAATGGTGAATGAGATGAAACAGTATGTGGCAGGACAAAACCTGTGACTCCTGAGTGTCTCATCCTAGCCTCTCAGTTAGTGTCTATTTAACACTTTTGTCTTTTATTTTTTTGTGTCACAAGCAATCATACTGTGGTTAGGTAACGAAAGGATTATAACCTTCCTTAAGTGGTTCAGGCATTTGCCTCCAGTTGAGTAGAGGAAAGCTGTATTTAGTCATAATTGTTTTAACTCGAGGTTTAGAAGTCCTTTCCAAGAGGTTTAAACTATAAATATCAAATACTTCGCACTTTGTGTGTTAATTTTCAGTGTAAGTAGTTGCTTGGCATGGGTAGATATGGTTCCTCTGGGTATCCTTGGGATGACTGTTTTGTTGCTTCTCATTTGGTGGTTCCCTTTGGTACATTGACTTGTTTTCCTAATGACAGTACTCACACTTCATCAGTTCAAATCTGAATGTTAAGACTGTATTCCAGTTGATACATCATTTGAGCCTTCTGTACTTCCTCAGTTTATTCTCGCTGTTCTGAAAGCCAGGTTATATTTGTTCATATTTTTCTCACTGTTCGTTGCCTTTTCTGAAGCACTTTGAAGAATTGGCATTCCTGTAGCACTGGACTGGTAACTGTGATCCGCTGTGGAAAATATGCTTACTGCTGTATCCTCTTTGCAACCCCCCAAAAAAACCCACCCAAAACAAAACCTAAACTATCTCTAAAGGTTTTTCGGGGGAACCCTTGTCAAGTACATTTAAAAGAACATCAGATACTTCCTTTGTGCACATGATTTTCATAAGCTGTCGTTAACTTACAACCTGTATCAACTGGTTTGACAGATGCTTCAGCTCTGAGAATAATTGTCTGGCCTTTTGCTCCTAGAAATGGTTGAGTCAATGAAGAAAGTAGCTGGAATGGATGTGGAGTTGACAGTGGAAGAAAGAAACCTGCTTTCTGTCGCATATAAAAACGTGATTGGAGCCAGAAGAGCTTCCTGGAGAATAATCAGCAGCATTGAACAGAAAGAAGAAAACAAAGGTGGAGAAGACAAATTAAAAATGATTCGGGAATATCGGCAAATGGTAAGATGTAGTTGGTGTTGCAGCATAATGCCACTTAGTTATGGGTCCAGTTTTGTTATCCTTGCCTTTACTGTCCTGATATTCTAGATTGTTAGCAGTGTGGTGACCTCTGTTGTGAGATGACTGTCTTGAGGGGATGAAGCTTGTTCCTTTTCTGGAGAATAAATACACTTGGTGAAGAGGAGAGGTTGGGTGTTTCTGTGTAAACACAAAGGCAGTAGACTGGAAGGAGAAAGGGAGGGGTTTTCCTTCAGTCCAGCTATTATTTGCTAAGCATTTGAACTAGGCTGGCACTTTCTCTTCCTTGCTTTAGTGTGAGGCTGCATGTACTCAGGAAGCCTTTTCCTTTCACCTCCAACCTGATTTACCCCAGTGTTGTTTTGAAAATTAACCATGTCAAAGGTATGTTTGGCTGTTAAGCTTCTGCCTCTGACAGAAGTTGCTTTGGATCATTCAGACTTTGACACTTGGGGCTGTTGCAATACTCTACAGAGTGCAAGGCATTAACACTATTAATTGAAATGTCAGTGGGAAGGGTTCTTCAGTATTTTTCTTTGCATAAAGATGGGAAATGTGAAGCCAGATGGCCACTTTCTTTGACTCCTTATCACTGTGATATGTGTATTTCATGTACCTTAGCCTTGTTTTCTTCCTTCTTCCCTTGAAACTAAGTGCTTAGCAGAAGAACAGTTGCCTGGTTAGGGTTGATAATTGAATGGGCAGACCTATTAGTTGTTCAGACAGCAGTGCCTATGTTGAAATGAGTATCGTGGTAGTGTGGCTTCTTTGACAGCATCTCATTCTTAATATGTAGAATTTCAAGGTTTTTTTTTTTGTCCTAAACTGGTCAGGTACACTGATACCAGTTAAAGCAGTCAATTTGAGGTAAAGCATTCCCATATTCCTTAAGATGTCATAGTCATCTTAACTGTGAAGCTTGCATGTATAATAACCTCTAGGGCAGTGCTGTTTTCTTTCTTTCTGTCTCTCTGGAGAGAAAAATGGATCCACATAACTTCATGCTGACTCTAGTCAGTCTGTGCAGCTTTACCTAAAATGGAGAGCTTGGAGCAGGCTTTGACTTTTGTCAGGAAGGGCTAATGAAGCCTTCAGCTGTAAGAACAGTCAGCTTTGTTCCCCTCTTCCCCACCTTCCTTAGATGATGGCTTAGCACAGCGCAGGCATGCTCCTGTGCTTAAATCCCCCACGTTTCTGCACATCTCTTAATCTCCATTATTTGATGACAAGTGCCTCCACATGGTTCAGCTCTTCACTCAGGGAAACAGTGCAGTCTATTATATTCACCTGGCACTGATTCATATACCACCAGTGGAAATGATGCTGGCTTGGAAATCTTTCCTCAGGAATGGCTCTGGACTGCTTTCTGTTGACTCACAGGGTTTCTGTTGCTCCATGGAATTGTTCAAGTTGTGAGTTTCTAATTTTATGCTGGCATGTTGATGGGATGAGGCTCTGCCAGTTACATAGAGTCCCAAATACCATTTCTTGATGGGTGTCTGAAATCTTCCTACCAGAACATATAAGACAATAGCTATCAGGTGATTGTTTAAATCTGTCTTAACACTGTGTGCTCCCAAGGTTGTTTTCTGCACAGGGGTTTGTGGGCAGGTACTGTCTTCTGGCAGAGATCCTTTAACAGTGAAAATACTTTTTTCCTTGTTTTTGAAAGGACTATAAAAGGCTTTGTTCTGTATCTCTCTTTGTGGAGAGAGCGAGTACCATGCAGAACAGACTGATGTGCAGGAGGTATATGTAGTCCTTAAGTACCTATTGAGAGAGAAGGCCAGATGAAATGCAGGATTGTGCCAACAATATCTTCAAGTGTTAAATCCTTAAAAGGAATAGCTATGACAGTTGCTGTAGGTGGAAGAGTGCTGTGGAGAACTGTAGTTTCTTCCCATACTGGAGAAAGGTGAACAGTATCAACTCTAGCCTGAGTTTTCCAAGAGGCTGTCGACTGCAGCTGAGGATTAGATCCTGTTTGTAGCTGCTGGGAGACTTACTGAGTTAGCAGCTGCTGTAAGGAGAGTGTTAATGAGCTAACCAAGATGGCATGGGAGCAGTAAGGGTGCAGAGAACATACTGCAGAGGTTTGGATGATGCTTCTTACTGTCATTGCTGGAACAGTAACACAGCTGCCCTGTTGTCATGCTTCTCTGCAAAGATGAGGTCTGGTGCAGGCCCAGCAAAGTTCAGGTTATTGTTCTTACCTTGGTCCACAAATACCTACTCTTGTAGCATTCTTCAGAGTAAGTTCAGTTGTGTGGGGACTGACAGGCTGAGCTGAAAGCTGTGGAGAGTTGGAGGGAAATAACCTCTCCAGAAAAACACCTACCACTTGAACTTGGGTGTATGACCATGCTCAGCTCTAGAGTGCTGCTCAAGTTGAAATGGAAGGTGTAGTTTGTGTGAAAGTAATTAGTTCATGGCGTTGACGTACATCAGTATTTATTGCGGCTTAGCTCTTTGCTCTTAAATGTTTGGAGTTTGAACCACTGTCCAGTGTGACTTGGGGCAGAACTCAAGGGATAATGATGTTGTCAGAGTAGGGCTGGGCTGGTTTTGTCTGGGGCATACACTAAGCATGAGAGGCTATCGGAGCTGCTAAGCTGTGTCTTTACCCAAACCACAAAAGACAAGTGTAACAAAACACATACATAGCCACTGGGGGAGATTCCACTTCTTCCTTCCTTAGAAGGCAGGCTGCTTTTCTGTGTCCTGTGGCCATTTGAATACCCAAAAGTAGAGCCCCTGGCTTTCTCATCTGACTGCATCTTCTTAGATCAACACAGGCATGTGTCCTTCATCCCTGAGAGCTTGGTGTATGTCTGCATGTAATGCAGTTCATTTCGTACAGTAAAACCAAATCCCTTCCATAACAACATGGGAGAAATAACCTTCCTTTTACTGGTGTATATGAATATGTGTGTTTGTAGTGCTCTGGGTTGTATTCTGGGGCAGCTGCAAGGCTCTTCTCCTTCCCTCCTACTTAGAAAGTTGAGGCTATGAATTGGCACAAATGTGGGTGGTTAGCTTGTTTGTTTTGGCAGGGCTGGGAGGGAGGTTGCAGGTTTTAGCAACTGCTTCCTACTTTCTAGATTTCATGTTGTATCTCAGTTGTGAGGTGCAGCTATTTTGGGGTCTATGTACTAAAACAGGTCAAAGAACTAGTACAGGTTAGCCTTCCCCTGGTTGCTTCTAATAAGTTTCCATTTTTAGATCACCAGGTGGTTTACAAGCTTTTGTTTCTTCAGAGCTGAGAACACAGTCTGGAGTTTGATTAAACAGCACCATCACTGAATAGAGAGGCAGGCTGCCTTATGGGGCTTCTGTGCACCCTTTGGGGTCGAGCAATCTTTTATTCCTGGCCAGAGCCTGTAGTACCCTATGTCATTTGGAGCTAGAATGGTGATAGACCCTACACCTACAGTTTCTGAACACTCTGGTCAGGGGTAGTGTGGGCTCTTGTGCTGCTTTGCTGCTTTGAAGAGCTCATTGAGCCAATCTGTCTACACAAGATCCTTGTAAAAGAGCTTTTAGGGTTTTCTTGGGGGTTTCTTGTTTTGTTCTTAATTTCATTTATATATAACATGTTAAAACTAAGCTGGGTGCGGGCATTTGCCCTGGACAGCAGCTGATCTCTAACTTGTGTGAATGATCCTTTAAGCAAAGCTGTAAAAGGTCTGTCTGAGCTGAAATAGACGTTTGTACGTGTACAGTTATTTAACAAAAGAGGATTAGAAACTGATTTAATTCTTTGCAGTTTTGCTGAAGATCTCTCTGCAAAAGAAGTCATTGAAAAAGAGGATCAAGAGGAAAGAAGTTTGCAGGAACTCACTGCTGGCTAAAGGTCTTCTAGCTTTTGTAGCCCAAGAACATATATGAACTAGATTCTTCTCAAGTGACCATATTTCAGCAACTTCCTTAAGCATTTGTCACATAACTTTATAGTATCTAACTCCTCTGAATGTCAGGGCATTCTGACATTGTACATCTGCTGTAGATTAATTTCTCAAAAGGAACTCTTGCAAATCTAAGTAATTTTGTACAAATCAATCTGTATGTATGTGCCAGTTTAACATCTACTTTGGATCTGTAGTTTTAACAGCTTTTGAGGATAGATGTGGTGGTAACAAACCCTGATAGCTTGGGAGCTGTATGGTGATAAAATATTACATGGCAAGAAAAACGCTTAAAGAAAGAAAGAAAACTGCATGGGTGGGAGGATACAAAGGGATAATGGACTAAATGAGGCTGCTCTTGTGATCCAGGGCATGCAGTTTCAGGTAGTTTCTTCTAACTAAATTGATGCCTTTGCTTGAAACCCTCTGCCTCATCTTGCATAAAAGTAGCTTGAGCCAATGAACCAACCACTGCTACTGTGAAGAACATGGCATATTCAATGCAAGTCGTCTTTTGGCAATGTTGATGTCAAAAGACAGGGTTTAGCTTTTTGGATATAGTTTCTTTGCTTTCAGGTGTGAAACTTTCTGTGGTAAAGCCTAACCTCAGAGACCTTGTTTTATATTCTAAATTAAAGGGTACAGTGAGGGTGCTGTGACCGTATTTTCAACTTTGGCTATTAAAATCCAGCATCTGTTTTTAAGTAACTCTTTATAGATGGGTTTTCTTTGGCCACAGATCTCAGTGTTGATGATTCCTGCTTTATCTCTAGTTGGTGCATTCTGCCTTTTTTTGCCTGCTTCTTGAGTCTTTTCCTCTCATATCTGACCTTTTTGTGTGGCACATCTTTATTCTCTTCTGATCCTCCATATTTGTCTTAAGGCTCTGTTAGAGCGTTGCCTCCCACGTTGGCAGTGGAAACTTGTTCTGAAGGTGTCACTTAAACTCTGGGATGCATTGGAGCTTAGCTGATTTGTATTAATGACCTTCAGATTATCCCCTTCAGCAGTGCTGCTTTTAGGGCAGCCTTCCAGGATCAGAACCATAAGGAATTAGGAGTTGTGTAAGCCTTGCAGTAAGGAATTACATATCCTGAGACAAACTTCATGCAACTGTCTAGTGAGATGTCTTCCATTACTCAGTTACACGTTTCATCACACATCAGCCCTTGCCTCTCTTGTGCCAGCTGATTACACAGAACGGTTTTGCTTATTGCACTTGTGGAGCAGCTGAATCCTAATTTATTGTTACTGTTCTTCCTACTTCTGGATTTTCTGCTGCTGCCTGTTTTGATATTTGGATGCTGTTGAAATAACTCTTAGTCGTATGTGCTAACCTCACCACTTCTTCTCATTTTGGGTGTGTTTTCCTTTCTAGGTTGAGACTGAGCTGAAGTTAATCTGTTGTGACATTCTGGATGTACTGGACAAACACCTCATTCCAGCAGCTAACACTGGCGAGTCCAAGGTTTTCTATTACAAAATGTAAGTATCTTGTGAGGCCAGAACATCTTAGTGTGTCTGAACTAGAGACAGAAGTAAAGTAGACTGATCACTGTTATGTAGTATCAGCTTCAGAACTGGATTGCCAGGTCTGTTGCTGTAATCACTGGTTTGGTGCATATTTTCTGCTTTCTGAAGCACAGTTTATATCTTGACATGATTGGAGCGTTCTCCTCTGTACCTGAATTACATCTGTCTTCTAGGATAGAGATCTATCCTGAGCTTGGCTAGTTTAGATGAGATGCATTTGCAGACACAGTTTAATAATGGAGAAGGTAATACTGCGATTTTGTGTACCAATACAAGAAAATAAGTGAATCCAAACCTTTTTCCTGCATGATGGCTTCAAACTCACTGCAGTACTCATGCACTGTTGCAGTAATTCAGCAGCAGTGTCCTTTGTGTGAATATATAAAGAGCAGTTGCTGAACTCTGCTGTTAACTTAGTGGGGAAGTAAGCACTGCTGACTCCTTACTGCTTCTGCTTCCAGGAAGGGGGACTACCATAGGTATCTGGCTGAGTTTGCCACAGGAAATGACAGGAAGGAGGCTGCAGAGAACAGCTTGGTGGCTTACAAAGCTGCTAGTGACATTGCAATGACAGAACTCCCGCCAACACATCCCATCCGCTTAGGACTTGCTCTCAACTTCTCTGTATTCTACTATGAAATTCTTAATTCTCCTGATCGTGCCTGCAGGTAAGTGGTGACTGGGAAGGTGGAGATGGGAATACCAAATAGATGTTAGGAGGCACAGGGTTAACTTGTGCATTCCTGGTTTCCGTTGAGCTGTGTGTTAAATCTGATTGATTCTGTGCTTGTAGGTTGGCAAAAGCAGCTTTTGATGATGCTATTGCAGAACTGGATACACTGAGTGAAGAAAGCTATAAGGACTCTACACTTATCATGCAGTTGTTACGTGATAATCTGACACTATGGACTTCAGACATGCAGGGTGATGGTAAGTAAACTCTCCTCTAAAATGCTGCTCTCTCCTGATCTCTGTCCAGAAGTCAAAGCATGGACATGTGGATTGGTTGGTGGTTTACTTCTGTCTTTCCTAATAGTTGATCCTCCTGGATTTATGTCCTTTCTTAGCACTGGATTAAGTTGCCAGGGGTGCCATTGGCTTCTGAAGCCTTCCACCTCTCACTTGAAGGAAGGAGGTGTCGGTAATGTCAACTTCCTGTTCCTCCCATTGGGCTGCTTGTGGTTATTTTAAAAGCAGTGACCTCACTGAATTCAGCTTTTCCTTCTTACGGCTTGTCATGTTCATCTGTGGTTGTCATTCTAAGAGACATGAATTGCCAGTGCAGGAGCGAGTGCTGCAGCTCATGCTGTTGGCATTTTAGTGGAAGATTTAATGCCGTCACGGTGTAAAGGTGTAGAGATCAGTGATTCCCATAGCTTTTATTCTTATTACAAGAAATTATTGAGTATGAAGGAAAGAGGGATTTTGTAAACTACTTGGAGAGGATGTAGAAGAAGCTTTGAGAAATCTGATTTCCCCTTTGATGTGTTTGAAGGACTTTAATGCTCCCCAAAACCACTAGGTTATATCTGCTAAAGTGGGCCATCGCTTCAGCAAATACTGAGTGTATCCCCTGGCAGTACAGAGGGTGGGACAGTGCTTCTGCTTACTGATACCTGATAGTTCAATTATGAAGTGTCCTTCTGGCATCCTGATGGACTTCTTCCTCTTTCACATACATGCCAAGTATAACTTTACTTGTTTAGTTCTTTGCATTAGGCCTTCTGTGCCTTCTGTTTCACTGATCATTGGTAGTGAGTGAAACAATCGCTATAGAAAAATGAAACTCATGTTTGAATTATGGCCTGGAGAAGTGGAAAGATCTGAATTTCTTCAACTTGGAAAGGGGAAAGAAGTGTCAGTCCTGTTTAATGGACATTAGGAGCTTGGAAATGCAGAGGTTTGAAACATCGCTGCTTAACCCAGAAAATACCTGTCTTAAGTACTTCAATAAGACGTTACTTGAAGCCTTACAGAGTTACTTTGGAGTACTTTAGTGGTGGAGTGGCCATTTGAAAGCAGTTGTGGAGTCTCTTTACTGAGTACCTGCTTTGTGTAGGATTGATGGGTTAGTTACCCCAGCTCTTCGCGTGGATCCCAAGCATTGGATGTTGCAGGTCAAGTTGGGGATGTTATTTTTAATGGAGCCCAAGATCCTGGTGCCATTTCAGTGCAGTGACAAAGCTGGATTGCTGTTGTGAGATAGCACCATCGGAACGTCTTCCACGAGCTGTCTTTGTGAGCTGCCAACATGTCTCATGTATCTCTTACATTGTAGATGTTCACCAAGGTTCTGTACAGAGGCTCTGGATGTTCCTTTTTGCATAGTCTAGATTGACATTTCTCGTAGTGGCCTCCATAGCAGCAATTAGGTAATTCTGCCCTTCCTGAGGCATTTCACATCCCCTGCTTACTGTTCATGATGAGGGGCAGGAAGAGAATGATTTCAAAGCTGGAACCACAGCAGAGTGACTTTACATTGTGGTGTGGCTCTTTGGGTTCACCCAAGCCACAGTGTTCATGAGTAATGTGTAGACACAGGTGGAACGCTTCCTCATTCCTCACACTGTGCTGATGGGCTGAGTGCATTTAAAACTCTTGCTTCCAGAACTCCATATTGCCAAATTGGGCTATAAAGATTAATAGCGGCAGTGAGAAAGGATGCTGGTTAAGGGGTGGGGGACACTCGGACAAAGGTTTCTCTTTGGCATTCAGTGTTTGCCTGTTCTGATTTCAGTTGGGTAGGTTTAGGGGAGGACTCTGAGCCCAGGTGTTCCTCAGCTGCTGCACCTTTCATCTCATCTCCTGTATCTGTTAACCATCCCATAGGCCAGCTGTTGAGTTTCTTTTCATGCTTGTAATGTCACCTTCATGATTGCTGTTCTCCCCTTCTTTCCCGCTGTATAGATTCCTAAAGGAAAATCCAACTGTTCATTTCCTAAAATCTCTACTTTGTAAGTCTCTGTCGTGGCTGAATGAACTTTCCAGTGTTGGTTTCCTGCAGTCACTAATGGTGCTTGCCTCTCTTGCTCCTGCTGCCGATAAACTGCTTGTGTCTGTGACTCCATTCCAGGGCTAAGCTGTGACCTGCTGCCCCTGCCCAGGTCCCGTGTGCTTGACTAAGACTCAGAGTAACTTCCGTTTGGGAATTGAGCTGTGTTCCTGGATGGATATTAAGAATATTTGGGCATGAAAAGTACTTTCACAGTCGCGTGTGACAGGAGCATTGGCTTATGTGTGTCAGCTCGAGCATGCTCGGTTCCATTAATCCATCATCCTGGGTTAGGGCCTCTGCTTTCCTCTCAAGTGATGTGCTCCATAATCCTAAATGTAGATTTTAGTGTTGAATGTCAGATGTCTTGTGTTCCTAGAAACCCACTTTGCATTGTACCTGGTGCCAGTGCTGAATCTGGACATGCTCGGAGCATGCCAGTTACATGCTGGAAGTCATTAGGCTCATACCAGTCTTTTTAATGGGTAGCTTTTCTTGCCCTCCAACCATCCCACATGGTTAAGGGTAATTACAACGAAAACCCTGTTGGAGTTTCTCTCATCCATTAACTTACTCGTGCATGGCAGTAGCTGGAGGATGTTAAACCTTTCCTCTTGCAGGAGAAGCCAGGCAGAGCCGTGCAGGAGGCATTGCTTTGCATGCACCTCACCTGGGCAACTTGAGTGTAACCAGCACTTAACTACAAGAGGCTTTATGGATAGATTTCATTCCAATGTGTGTTGCAGCCCGGGTGAATAGGTCCAAACTGGCTGTTTTCAAGTAGAACATGAAACATTTAACACCATCAAGCCTGGGACCTGAAGCAGGGATGTGTTTTTAGACTTTGGTACCTTTAATAATGCCTCATCAGTGTTAGGACATTGCTCATGGTGAGACTTGAGTGGGTTTGGTAGAGAAGAGCTTGTTTTAAACCCTGTATTTGTGTAGGGAGTGAATAGAGGTCCTTGGGGCTTTCTGGCACAGAAGGGAAGGGTTTGGGAAGGTATTTTCTGGTTGGAGGATGCTGAGCCACCACCGCTCTGATGCTTTTCCTCTTGGCTGGTGCTGATCCCGTGCACAGCCTGTTGCCAGGACCAGTGGGTTGCTGCTCTCTGTCCTTACAAGGGTCTTCTAACAGCCTGTGCTGCAGCTCTGTATGAAACCCACCGAGGTGGGGATGAGGCCTCATTCCCATGGGAACGCTTCACTCCAGCCTTGGCCATGTGACAAGCGTGCGTGTGAGCGTGTGTCCCGCATGGAGCTGTTCATCTCGGGATGCCTGGAGAGCTGCTCCGTGTGTTTAAAAGCTCCTTTGAACCCCTCCACAGGTGAAGAACAGAACAAAGAAGCGCTGCAGGATGTGGAAGATGAAAACCAGTGAGACACAAAGGCCAACAAGAGAACCCATCTCTGACCACCCTCCCCCTTCCCCACAACAACCCTCAGTGTCACTCTGAGAACCACCAAATCTGACTTATCCATTGGGGCTCAGAATTTAGGTTCCTGCCCTGTTGGGTTTCTTTTTTTTTTGGGTTTTTTTTTTTTTTTTTATTTTGTTTTGGGTTTTCTTTTGTTGATTTTTTTTTTTTTTTTTTTTGTTTTGTTTTGTTTTTTTTACACAATTTAAAAGTTCTTAAAGGCAAGAGTGAATTTCTGTGGATTTTTACTGGTGCCAGCTTGCAGGTTCCCTATGACACTAACAGGTAAAGGCTCTGTCAGCATTACTGTATTGTCTCCCGCCAGATGGGGCAGGGTAGAGCGGCCGTTGCACCTCGCAGGGCAGGGATGTGTGCTCTCCTGGTGGCAGTTCCCTTTCTTAACTGTTGCAAGTGAATTTTATACCGCCGTTTGGACCCGACGGGGTGTTCAGCTCCAAGGTACAGGTTGCTTTTTGGGACATAGACTGTAGTTGGGTTTACTGTATCGAAACACCCGAATTTCCGAACTGCTGAGACCTTGCTGAGAATCATGGTGCTGGTAACAGTTCAACAATCCGTGGCTGCTCATTCTTGCCTGTTCTTTACTTTTCCTCCAAGCAGGTTAGCATTGAAGGTGGCATTGATAAGCCTGCATGCGTGTTCAATACTTTTTCTTTCTCCCTCCCCTGTCCCCATCTCCCTTCGCTCGCTCTCAACCTCTTTTGTTCAGTATGTGTAACTTGAAGCTAATTTGTACTACTGGATATCTGACTGGAGCCACAGATACAGAATCTGTATTGTTCTTACTGAAACACAGCATGGAATTAACATTAAACTTAAATAAAACAAACCTAAATTAAAAATGCCAAATACGAACATTTTCTTGCTTAGTTGGAACTTGGCTTTGGTGCTTGTGTAGGAGTGTTTGGAGGGAGAGGAGGAAGTAACAGCAATGTTCTTTGTACACAAGGTGCCAATGTAATGTGTAAGTAGTGTAACCTCAGCAGGAGCCAGCAGCTTTTCCATGCCATTTCCTACCTGGAAGCACAGAATCTCCTGTGATCTGCTCGCTGCATTCTCCCTTCTCGTAGAGCATTCCTCGTGCAGTGATGCGGATGGAGAAGGGCAACACCTTGCTTAGCTTGGATCCTGGAACTCCTGCTAGGAACAAGGTGCTCCTTGAGGAAGGTTTCCATGACAAAGACAAGATGTGGAGGTGTCTTTTCTGTAAAAATTTATTCAGTGTAGTCTTGCAGAGGTTACAGAACAGCGGATACAGCACCCGATGGTATGTACACACTGGTGTATGCGGGGGGGGTGTAAGTATGTACTACAGTGTACACAGCACCCGATGGTATGTACACACTGATGT
>JASSUY010031698.1:5202-17327 GCA_032466535.1 Forpus xanthops | reverse complement strand
AATATTGGTTTTAATATGTTCACATTGAACACAGTGGTAGAGATTATTTTAATTGCTGCTTCTAAAACATTGGTGCTTCTAAAAGCTTCCAGCTCATCAACTCCTTCTAATCCATCTAATTTTTCATGTTTTCATTTCTATTTCTTATTGCTAGGATTTCACCTAACTTCTTAGTAGTTAACAGGCTACGTTATCTATAGCACTATTATTTTCAAATCTCCAAATGCACATATATTCTTATCTTGCTGTTAAGCCTAAAACCGGGAAGTCATGGTCATTGTAAAGATTAAGACTGTATATAATAACTCTTTTTGCAGGAGTAAGTTGAAAAGTATGTTAACCAAAATATTATTTATAGTGTATAACATGTAAATCAAAACTTGTGAGTTTCTGTTACTCAAACTGTCTGCCTAATATACTTCCTCCTTCCTTTTTTAAACTATGTTATGGAGGGATAGAAAATTGTTTCAGCTTTGTAAGCAATCAATTCTGGGCTTTTATTGCAGTGTGCCTGGGTTGAACCAGTCACCAGTTTCCCCCTGTTCCTGCACTTGAATGCTGTCTTCCTAAAACAGCTGCCCATAGCTTTCTTTTCTTGGCAGTTTTTAAGGCAGTAATAGACCTCTAATGTTTTGGAGTTTGACAGTCCCAGCTCTAGATGCAGTTGCCTTCACTGTCAGTGCCTTGGGGCCTGTATAGTACAGTTCTTAAGATCGGCTGTCAGCCCCAGAAGTGTTATTTCTAGTTTGCTGTTTTACCTTTTTTCTTCTTTCATCAAACTTCACTGCAAAAAAACAAAACTGAGTGTATCTGCTTACCCTACTTAGGATAAGGCAGTTTTGAAATGGCAGTAAAATAAGAAAAGGGAGGTTCTGTTGAAATAGCATTTTTATTGTCTTCAGAGATGGATTTTTCTTCTTCAACAAAAGTGTAACTGAGATCAATTTCTGGTACAGCATTCCCCTAACTGTAGACATCTATCTTGCTTAATACATTAGCAAATCACTGCCTCTTTCACCACAGTGCTTTGTAGCCACATCTTCACCTCTTGAGAGTGAACATTTTTCTCCACATACTGTTTAGAACTCTAAGAACTGTCTAAAGTCTGCAGTGCCCTTCCTAATTCCAGATGTACACACAATTGTTCATTTTTTTATACTAACTTTGGAGTTATTGATCATAAAAACACAGATTCTCTTGTATGTTTTAATCCCTCTGCTTCCCTGACACTTCTGTTATTATTTCAAGCTAACATAACCGCACGTCTGATCTTATTTTTTAGTGTAATGTAACCACTTTGGCAGAAAATAGCCTTGTCATATGTGGTTGCCTCACAGGGATTGAATAACTTACTTGAATGCTTGGCTCAGAGCTGAGCCTAATCATTCCAGAGTAATATTCTGAAAGAACCTGGTCTAGTGGAAGATGTCCCTGCTCATGGCAGGGATGTTGGAACTAGGTGAGCTCAAGATCCTTTCCAAACCAAACTCTCTGATTCTCTGATAGAGCACATCACTCCATGGTGGGCTGGCTGACCCAGCAGGTCAATCTTAACACTTCTCTGATTCATGAGATCCTGGAGAGGGTCCCCTTCTGCCAGGTGGATAATGATAGTAAAGAAAACAGCTCTTGATAAATAACTTATTGACTCAGTTTGCCATACAGAAATATGAAAACACTATGCAATTCTTCCCTGATTGTCTTTAGCAGGTCTATCTTCAACATTCACAAAGATTCTGAGGCTATATACAAGGAGTTCTTTATAAGGAAGAAGAGAAAAGCGCTTTAAGCCTGGGAAAGTGCAGTAATTGAACAAACATAACATTAAGTAGAAAAATGCCCATGAGCTTTACCAGTAGCTTTGGTGGTAGTTGGTCTATCTCCTTTCCAAGCCTCTGGTGGGAATGTGATTGAAGCAATAATCTGACCATATCTTCTCACTAGAACCCTTTTGCAGTTTGGGTCCAAGGACTTTTTATAGTTCCAAAGAATTCTATAACAGAGATTCATTCCCAACATGAGGTACATTCAGCTTACAGTTCATCAACTTGAAAGCACTAGCTACTAACTACTAGCTACTAGTGCTATGCCAGTGTCCACTCAGCCTTGGTATTGTCTTTTGTGCCAGTTTTTACAACAGAACGCTTCCTGGACAGAGCCAGAAGCAGGTGGGGTGAACTCCTAGTTGTTAAGAAAGGAACATTTTCTCTGTCATTATAATTCTTTCCCCTTTCCAGTGTCTTTGTGATCCTGTTGTCCCTCACAACCCCAGTTTATTTATGAAAGGACTTTTTGTGATGTCATACATCCATTAAATGTACTGTATATTAAATGCTTGATGCTAGGACTGCACTTTTCACACGCAGTCTTAGGGAGCTTCCCTTCCACCCCTGGGACTTCACTTCACAGGGCATACATGAGTTCTCCAGCTTATGTTTATTTCAAAGCAGAGGGGTTTTGCTCACGGTGCATAAATCACTGAAGAATTTGTATTGAATTGTTCTGCTGTATGCAGGCCTGTGACTGCAGTGAAGATGATTTACTTACAGCTCTGCATCTCGTAGAATTTGCCAGTCCTGAAGGAAGTGGTTTTCTCTCTTTGTTTTGGCAAGAGCTTGGTCTTATTTATCAGTGCTTGTATGAGAGATGGTATTTTAAACCAGTAGGCTTGTATTGCAGTGGTGAGGAAAACCAGATCCCTGCTTTCTGATAAACATAACTCCCTGGCTTCAGGTCACTGTCTAAAGATTAAGTTTCCTTACTCCTTTAGTGGGATTTTCAAAAGCTACATCCAGCAATGGATGTGCACACCTAGATCAGGATTTATGCAAAGCCAAGGTGCTAAGACTAAAGTCACTGTGCAGCTTCCTGGCGCCTCCCCCTTGGACTGTGTGATTTTGCAGACAGCTAGATTTCATTTTTATCTGTGTGCAGAAATGTCTCAGGCCAAGTTTTGCAGTGTGTATGTATGATGACTAAACTCACAGCCAGAAACTTGTATTTTTTAATGGACTAGAGTGATAGGTCCCAATCCAGCAGGTATCTTTGGAGGTGACATCACAGTATTTTGATAGGAGATTAAGCTTGTTTTTTTAAACTGGAGAAATGGAAGCCAGACGTTGGAATCCACAGCTGGAAACAAAAGAGAAAGTCCTGCACAATTTTATATATATGCATAGAAGTATTTGTAGGCATATAAAGGTATGTATGGCTGGGAACTGCAGGGAGTAGGAAACAGTTGTTCCATTTGGGTGGTTACAGGTCTGCTTCTCTTTCCTTTAAAATTGCTCTTGACATCTTAATCGCTGTAGAACGTTCTGGGTATGTCATGGAAGGGTGAGAGGAGGTCCTTTTCTGACTCCTTGAGCACTAACAAGGGATTGAGACAATCCCTTGTCAGCACTATACTAGTCAATACTAGTGCATGGGGTTGTTCTTCCCTGGGTGCATGACTGCCCTTTGTTGAACTTCATGATGTGCCTGTCAGCTCATTTCTTTAGCCTCTTGAAGTGCCTCTGGGTGGCACCATGACCCTCAAGCGTACCAGACACTCCTCCCAGTTTTTTGTCGTCTGCAAACTTGCTGAAGGTACACTGTGCCCCATCATCCAGATCATTAATAGAGATGTTAAAAGAGGACGGTATTAGACCAGTATTGACCCCTGAGGTACACTGCCAGTCACTGGTCTCCAACAAGACTGCCACTGATCCCCATGCTCTGGGCCGGCCATCAGCCAGTTTTCAATGCACCTCACTGTCTGCTCATTCCACATCAGCAGCACTGCTCTCCTGTGATCTACCAGGTCGGTCATTTTGTCATAGAAGTTTACCAAGTTGATCAAGCATGATTTTCCTTTAGCGAAGCAATACTAACTACTCCTGATGACTTTCTCAGATTTCATGTGCCTGGAAATGGTTTCCAGAATTAGCCACTCCATCACCTTCCCTGGGACTGAAATGAGGGCAGGCCTGTAGTTCCTCAAGTCTTCTTGCCTTTCTTGAAGGTGCGAGGTGACATCTGTTTTTCTCCAGTCTTTGGGTACGTCTCCCAGTTGTCATCATCAAGCAAAGATTATCAAGACTGGCATTGAAATGACATCTGCCAGCTCCCTTAGGGCTCTTTTGTGCATCCCATCAGGCCTTATGCACTTACATATGTCCAGTCTGCTTAAGTATTCCCTGACCTGATCCCCTTCCATCAAGGGTACATCTTCCTTTCTCCAACATTTTCCTCT
The DNA here is from genome assembly GCA_032466535.1 of Forpus xanthops. NCBI lineage: Eukaryota > Metazoa > Chordata > Aves > Psittaciformes > Psittacidae > Forpus > Forpus xanthops. The sequence goes on along the minus strand of JASSUY010031698.1, from coordinate 13,093 downwards.
GATCTCTGGGACCTGGGATTCCTGAAGGCCTGAAAGATAACAAACCAGAAACTCATGTGTGCCTTGCAGGATGCATTTGAATGTGTTTTTTTTTGCCATTTGTCAGTCTCAGAAGTCTTGAGTACGAGCAGTTTAAATTTTAATTATGCATGTTCTGTAGCTCCCTTAGTGTCTCAAAATGACAAAAGTCGAGTCTTGCTACCTCAAGGAGCCCACTAATACTGTGACTAAAAAAGAATGTATTACACTTGGCTTTTAGTGGAAATTATACATCTCTTTACTAGCCACTAGATGGAGTCTCTCTGACAGTAGTATTAAGTGCAAATGCAAGCGCTGACTGGAGCAAAGGTGAAAAGAATTCAGTGTCTGTAGGAAGGCTAGGTTATATTAACTTGAAAAACAAGAGAGATTTAATGAAATATTAGCTTATTATTATTATTAAATATTATTATAAATCAAAGTTATTTCAGAGAAGTCGGTATTTGAGCTTCAAACTCTGTTACCCTACAGGAAGAAAATTGTGCAAATTATCTTGTGAATGATAAAGATTAGGAAAGTGATAAAATAACAGTGACCTCACCTTTATTCAAGGTAAAAACTTGGGGAAGCACCCCATTTGCAAGTAAAGAAAAGACAGAAAACCAAATCATAATAGACGTTAAAAACATAAGAAGAAAAAGACTAGGTAATCTCCCTGGCAGTCTAAAATAAAGGCAGATTCACTATATCATATTAAATAGCTTCCTCCTTGTTTGTAGGAGCTTTTAGAGTTATTATGAGGGAAAATGTTATAACCAAATGAATTAGTTTTTTACATAGTGTGTCTCTTGATGTGCTGAGGTGCTTATAGAGTGAAACTGTACTCCTTTCCTCATAGGCAACCTGTAATAACTTACATTAGTATTGACTCAGCCTCAGGTAGCTAAGCTGCTTGCTGTGGATTTTTAATTTGCTAGGATTGGAGGTTTACTGACATTTTGAATGCTTAAGTGTGCTAGAGAATAAAGTAAAGAAAGGTAAAGAGAGACACTGAGCATATTGCCTAGTCTCAGAGATGTACAGAGCATTTGCAGGAAAAGAATGTAACATCAACAGAAAAATGCAGTCAGGCACTTAATACTTTCAAGCGCAAAGGACTGCTTAAGTTTAAGGATTGCTGTTACCATACCTAAAGTGTTATGTATGAGTACATTATTATTTTTATATTCTGGCATGTCATATTCTCTTTGTGTCTAGCTCTCCGGTAAGAGATCTCTTCAACTGTGGAGACCTGGACACTTTTACAAAGGCCATGCACTAATCAAACAATGCTCTGTAGAAGCACTGAAGGTTTGTATTTTCCCATAATGTAGGGGAAAATGCAGTTACAGTGCTTCTGACTAATTAGCATCATGTTGCTTGCTTAGGAAATTGGTACATAGTCAACCTTAATTTCTCTCTAAGTCACATTACATGTCTACTTGTTATGCTTCTATTGTTCTTTGTATTGCAGTCAGTAAACAAAGGCTTTTTAATTTAATAATTCATCACCACAAACTATGCCCTTTCAGTTGTATTCTGACAAGTTCCTGGAACGGAAACAATAAGTTTTGTTAGTCTGAAGCTCAGTGAATGGCTAATCCTTGTTGTCTTTACAGGGTAAGGTTTGATCTTTTGCTGTTTTAAATTGGAGCTAGTACACAAATCCTGTGATTCTATTCTAGATATTTTTATCAGGATTTTTTAATGCATTAGAAATTGAGAAATTAAATATTCCCTTTCTCCATACACATCACCTTCTCTGTAAACTGAACCTTGTTACTGTATTGATTGTATTTATTTCTCAAGAACCAAGAGACTAAGGGAAAGCATAGTTCTGCATCTAAAAAAATAATCTGTTCTCTAAGGAGTTGCAATATTTTGACATTGTTTTTTTTGTCATATAATATTTCACAAGTAATGTTTCACAGTGCCTTGGAAGAAAATAAATCCGTGGTTGATAAAATCTGTAATTCAGGCAGGTTTGGCTCCAGATTTCACTTACCATTGGGGGACACAGCAAATATTTGTTAACTAATGTTTTAAAACAAGAATTTCAACTAAGAGGGATTAAATGGCCTCTGCAGCAGTTTGCTTCATTCTGCTGTTGGCCTTTGGTGAATGCTCCTAATCAAAAGCACTGTGGCGCATTACTTGCTAGAGAAAATACACAGAGTATGAAGTCTTTTGTAGGTATCAGAAGCCAGGCTGTGGCTCTCAACATTTTTTCAGGTCTTACTGATCTGATACTAGATGTTCAAAAGTGAGTGAGGGATCTGGTCACAAATATGAATTTTACAGCTAGTTTTCAGCAGTTGGGTTTGGTTTTGAGTTCTTATACAGGCTCGCCCACTATTTTTACAAACCCTTATAACTCACTTATAACCCTCACAAACCCACAAACACTCTCTACTGCACAGTCTTGATCTTCATCTCCAGTTTAGGGAAAACCATGTACTCTCACCTTGGACAGAGGCTCCTTTCTTTGTTTTCTGTATACAGAAACAGTTGACCTTTCTAATGGACTTTTTCTTTCCTGCCTCAAACTCAGCTGCATTGTAATTTAGCTGAGGTTTTGTGGCTGTTTTTTTTCCTCCTCTTAAAATTTTAATGAAAAAAGATTTTCAGTCTCTTGGCAAGTTGTTCTGAGGGGTGCTGTCTTCTGCCAGGAACCTTTCTTGGCTTCCATATTGCCCCATTTGGTGCACTTTCTTTATATCTGGATTTAGCACTGATACATTTCTTCTTGGGACGGTCTGGACAGAATATGTGCGTATATGCTCTCAGGCACAAACATGGTAGAAATCTCTAGGATCTCTGGATGCACAGCAGCCTCAGTGCTGCTGCTGAGCAGTAATTCCACCCAGGTGTCCCAGATGGTTGTAATAAATGCTCGAATCCTGCCCTGAGAAAATTTTCAAATGGAGAAAAAATGACAAATCCAGGAAAGCTTGTACATAGGCATCTCTACCTGGAGTGAAATTGTGGGGTATACAGACATGTTAGGTCCTGTTCTTGGTTCAGTTATAGTGACTGGGCTTTATTTTTATCCTTCAACGGTCTTTCTGAAATAAATCTACAGTTTTGAGATGGAAACGTCAATTTGATGGTAACTGTTATCTCATAAACAAAGAAAAATATCCTATGTTCTGAACTTAATATATGCTAGAAATAAGTTCTGTTTGTAAGGATATTCATTGTTCTGCCTTTGGATTAATGGTGACAAAGCCTCCCGAAGGAATTTTTGTATTACTTTGCAACAGGTTGCTGTTTTCTCCACTGGTCTGTCACAGCCATTAATAGGCCTACACTGTGAACTGGCTTGCTGTGGGTCAGAAAGGGAATGCACATCTGGGATGGAAGTTGGGGAGGGAAAGAAAGTTTTTAAACTGGCTTTGGAAACAGCAATGTTCTGACATGACACTATCCTTTCAGAGGACTGCTTGTCCTTTCTTCTGACAATAGAAACACCATAACTGTGCCCAAAATCTGTGTGAATATATTTATTTTGAAGGCAGAAGTAATATATGCGACTTGTTTGACCATTTGCACAGGGGAAAGCATACCGAATAAATAGCTGTAAATCAGTTTGGTTTTGCACAGAAACTATTCCACCACTACAAGCATGATGGAATGAATTGTGGCAAACATGAGAAATCAACTGGCCTAGAATGGGGTATGGAAATTCAGAAACTGAAAAGTTTTGAACAGATTTCACAGTTAGGTGACTCAATATCCACAGTGTCTTTTCCTTGCTTTTTAACTTTGTTCCTGAACAGAGATCTTTCCAGTGTGTGTCATGCACCACATGCTTTATTCACATTCCAGGTATCCCACATTTGTTTTCACAGAGTCAAAAACTAAGCAGTTTTTTAATTTGCTTTTTTCTACCCCCTTCCACAAATCTTAGTCTATTTATAAATTGCACAACTTGGCATGGAAGCACTGTGACCAACGTGCAAGCCTGGCATTTAATTATCAGTTATTCCTTTTGATGTTGGTTTGGCAACCAGACAGGCAGAAGTGCGTTGCAGATGTCTAGTTCAAGTGTTACATGAGTGAAGCAGAGGGAACCGAGTAAATATTTTCACTGTGTCCTTCTCAATACTTCTTATTCTAACTCTGCTATGAGAGGGAATATACTTCCTGTAGGTGGTTGTACTTTTTTAATGCTGTTTCTGATCACTTGCTTGAAGTACAACTTTTGTTCAGCTTCTGAAGGAGTTATGGATGATTAGGCTGAATTACTAAATACATGATTCTTACTCTAGAGAACTTAGTGCTTGGTAGCTGGCCATTCAAAGGCCAGTGTTCAAAAAGTCTTCCAAAGTGAAAGACACAAAATTTTGCCTTGTACTGTAACAACATACAGAACAAAATGCTTGGCAGCTGCTTCTGATGGGAGCAGTACACATTCACTCTCAAAACCATTTACCCCTTGCTTTGGATGAGAACTGCTGTTCTCTTTGCATATATATTTACAGAGGGATATTTCTCTACCTTAGAATACAGCTGATGTGGAAATAAAGCTCATGCAACACAGGCAGCATACTTTATTTTTCATGGCTCTCTGCAGTGGGCCATCCATGACCATACTTTGGAAAGGTTTAGTCCTCTAACTTTGTTTGGATGGATGTGAATTTGATGTGAGTTAGCTCCTGAGGTAAGGCAAAACTCTTGTCTCAGTACTCCTCTTTTTCTATGGCAGCATAAATCATTAGTAATTCCTTGAGGATAATAATGTAAGACTGGTTTTCTCCTAAAGTGAATGAGAGAAAATGGCAAGATCTTGGTGTAAAATTTGTAAAAAATCCCTTTTTTGTTGTACTTCTTACTCTACCCTTAAAGAAAACATTTTCTTCCCTTCATTCACTACAATCATTCTAGTTTTCTCTTTCTTTTTGTGTGCAAATATTTAGGGCTAGCATGTTCACATCTGAGAAAACATAATTTTGCTTTTTAAGTGAAATAGCACTGCAGCTTGCTAACATGAAACTTGACTTGAGTAGGGGTGGAATGCTTTCCAACCTTGTGAAAATATGCCAGTGCAACATTCTCAAGAGATTTTTAGAGGGGGCCTACAGAGAAAACCCATTCATGGTATTAAAGTCTGAGGCCAAAATTGCTGTTGGTAGATGTTGTTACAGGTAGTCAGAGGTGTCTATAGAGATTTGACTCCTATTCAGAGCAATGGCAGAGCAACTCCTGGGGTATGTCAAAAAAGGAGCATGTCCACTTTCTGTTTTTCGGGCTTTGTAACTCAGATAAACTCATCTTGCTTCCAAACTACACCATTGATCTTCCTTAGATTATTTCATGTTCTGTCACGTGGGTGGACTGAGCTTGGGCACAGGAGTCTTAATTATTTTTCTTTTTTAAAACAGTTAAGCCACAGAACGTTGTTCAGTTTTCTTCTTGGCAACAGCTATTTTCCATGCTGCCAGGACATTGTTGAGCTCCTCTTGCTTTCTCTTGGCATGGATGCAACGTGTAAGCCTTTCTTTATAGGTTGCAGATTGCATTTATCACTGAAAGGCTTAAAAAGTCTAGAGGAAGCCTCATGAGCTATAAGCTTCAACTTCATGGACCCTGGTCAGCTGCTCTTTACTGTAATGTTTCTGGCTTCTAATTCACTCTAATTCACTTTCTTTGGTAATTTGTATCCCTTTGTCAAAAAATAGTTTAGAACAGCTTAGACTGTGAATTATTTTCATGTCTGCTTTGGCCTATTTGGAACACTTTGCTAGCTATGCATGTTGCCCAACTCCACAAATAAGGAAGCAGTGAGAAGATAATAAGAATTTCCCCTCTCCTTCTTGTTCCATATTGTTACAATGTGTCCAGTGAAGTTGGCCTTACTGGCAAATGGAGGTGTGTCACTTCCCAATCAGGAGGAAGCTGAGAGCAGATAGATTCTACCTTCACCCTGTGCTGCTTCAAGGCCATTGCTGTTATATGTTGACTCTTCCTTTTTGCCACTATAGTGTGAATGTACGTCTCCGTGATTCAAATGCAATGAGTGCCCTCTGTATTGCTGCATTCCATCTAGCTCTCCTCCATATTATTTTCTGGGTTGCATATGTTTCTATCTGTGTTGCTTTTCACCCAAATTTAGCTTCATTTTAGTGATGGTGAGTTTTTGAGCTGTCTGAAACTCTTGGTATTTTGCAATATTTGTAATAACTCCTAACACTACTTTGGAATGATCAGCAAGTTTCATCTATGTTTAGTTTACTTCTTGCAGTGTGATTCATGAAGATGTTGGGCTGAGTACTAACACAAATTTATCAACATCTACAATAAACTGTTCCTCAGAGAAGAAACTATATTGCTTTTTTTTTCCAAACCAGCTGTCCAGAGACTGTTAATTTGTCAAAAATATTGTTTCTGAGAAGCCAGTGTTAGTGTGCAAGTAAACCTTCCTTAACAGGAAATTGAGGTTGCTAGTCTTTTAAGATACCAAAGGATGCAGTCAGCATGTTCTCATAGTCGTCATTTCCATGACTCTCACCAATTGAATCCAGAACTACAGAGGCAAAGAATGATGGCATATCTAAATACTCTTTCTGAGTGGACAAATCCTTTTCAATGTTTTCAGCTAAATATTTGGTTGAAATTCTGCTACTCCTTATGAAAGTGAGGGATAATTTGCTGACTTGACTTAAAAGATGCAATAACTGCGGTCCTCCTGAAGCAGATATTAAGGATGTATTACAGTGATATAGGACTCTCTTTAGAATTTCTCAGAACCCTAAACTACCTGAATCACTCCTTCAGTTGGTGATATTGACTTTAAGATACTTAAGGTTTTCATCCATGCCTTTGACAATTAGTATTTTGACTTTCAGTGATTGTTTAGAAGCTGTAAAGCACATTTTAAAAATTATACAATTATATCCTTGACATGTGATTTTTTTTTCTTTCTTTTTTTTTTTTTTTTTTTTTTACCATAAAATATTTTTTATAAAAGATAGGACTTTATTTTGCATGGCTGGGTTTATATACAGAATTCCTCATTCCGTCTTCAGTAGTCGGGATTATTGTATTCCTTTATGGATGTATAACCATTGAGAGTGACATTCCTAGGTAAGCCCGTCTGTGATCAATAATCTGTTATTTGGAAATTACAAGACTGTGGTTTTTGTTCATAATCCTTAGTGAGAATAATTGTTCTAACATGTCTAACAACCCTGTGAGCATTAGAAATACACATGCATTAGGTAGATAAGACATTTGAATGGGATGGCTGTTTCGCATTGCAGCTCCTGAAAAATAAATTTTCAATCCACTGCATTATTGTAAGCTCCTTTTTAAGACATCATTTTTTTTTTAATATCTCCCTCCTCATCCAGAAAGACATTGTGCAGAACTCACTGAAGTTAATACAAATACATTGCTGGATTACTTTGTTCTTAATAAATCAAACTATTTGCAAGAGCAAGATGAACAAAATTTAGCAGATTTAGGATATTTGGTATCTGCAGTATTCTCCTTGACAGTTACAAAAAGTTATTGACTTCTGTGCTGTGTCCTGTGGGTGTTATATACTAAACAAAACCTGCCAAATTGACACAGTGATGTTAATGCTAATTAAAATGCATTAAAGTGATATTTAATGATGGTCAATATAGAAATAATCATAATCACAACCTATTTCTCAGTGAGAAAACCCCAATAATTCCTCTGTTGTCTGTGTCTGACTTCTGGCAGAGACAGGGTACTAAATTACTTGTTCTGCTAGTCACACTTGCTGTGGCAGTTCCTGCATTCGCTCAAATGAGTTGGCAACTTTTAAAGTTAAAATTGGCAACCTACTGCAGTAAGACACTATTACTGGTAGGCAAATGAGTAACAACACATCTTATTTAGGGTT